>OV743718.1:36699995-36701532 GCA_928272305.1 Volucella inflata | reverse complement strand
CAACAAGACCTACGAGCAATGCCCTAGCTATGACATTAAAATTGTCCTCGGTGATTTTAATGCAAAGCTAGGAAGAGAAGGTATCTGTGGTGGAACAATCGGAAAATATAGCCTGCACAACACCACCTCCGATAACGGATTCAGGCTAATCGACTTTGCGGCGGGGCGAAACATTGTCGTGGCTAGCACGCGGTTCCCACATCTCGACATACACAAGGGGACTTGGAGAACTGCTGATCAATCAACAGTCAACCAGATTGATCACATTGCGATCGACGCAAGACACTCCTCCAGCACAATGGATGTCCCTACGTTCCGAGGAGCCAACATCGACTCGGACCATTACCTTGTTGTAGCCAAGGTACGGTTGCGGATATCCCAAACTACGCCAAGACAAACTAATGCTGTGAGAAAATTCGACGTCGGATGGCTACAATCTCAAGATTGACAGGTCCTTCTCCGATCGAGTGTCTCTTAATCTCTTAAGAGGTCCAACGCCGCCAGCATAAAGCATTGGAAACACTGCCAAAACGCCATCAGAGATGCCGCTTCTGATGTGCTGGGTTTCACTCGTCCACCACAACGAAACCCCTGGTTCGATGATGAATGCCGGCAAGCACATGCAGCTAAGCAAGATGCATATAACGCGGCGCTGCTTAGAAAGACCAGAGCTGCTCATGAGCTCTATGAGCGGAAGAGGAGAGAAGAGCACCGGCTTCTCAGGAGGAAGAAGAAAGAGCATGAGAAGCGCGCGATCGAGGAAATTGAGAGATGCTACTCCAGGAATGAGGTTCGGAAGTTTTACCAAAAGGTAAAAAAAACAAAAGACAAAAAAAAATAACATGCCGCGGAAACAAACCCCGAACCGAAGCCTGTAGAGATGAACAAGGGAACATCGTAGTAGAATCGCAGTCGATGCTGAGGATTTGGAAATATCCTTTCTGCAGACTGTATAACGGCGATGACGGACCAAATACCGCTGTCAGACAGAATCAACCTTTCAACCTGGACGATGATGACCAACAATTCCGTCCACCCGACCTGGATGAAGTGAAGATAGCCATATCGAAGCTTAAGTCCAACAAAGCTGCTGGAGCGGATGGCCTGACTGCCGAGTTCTTCAAAGCGGCGGGCGATGACTTGGTAAGGAGCATACACCAACTCATCTGTAAAATATGGTCGGACGAAAGTATGCCCGATGAATGGAACCTCAGCATTGTTTGTCCAATTCTCAAGAAAGGAGACCCTCTGAACTGCGCCAACTACAGAGGCATCAGTCTCCTTAACATCGCATATAAGATCTTATCCGCCGTATTGTGTGAACGCCTGAAGCCGTTTGTCAACAACCTGATAGGTCCATATCAGTGTGGCTTCAGGCCAGGAAAGTCCACCATCGACCAGATATTCACACTACGGCAGATCTTGGATCTTGAGCTTCAGATCGATACCCACCACCTATTCATCGATTTTAAGTCCGCGTATGACAGCATCTATAGAGACGGGCTATATAGAGCAATGTCTAGTTTTGGCATCCCTG
>OV743718.1:36442495-36692495 GCA_928272305.1 Volucella inflata | reverse complement strand
TCTCAAGCACTTGCAACTAGCTGATCCCGAATTTAATATTCCTGGACCCATAGATGTTCTGCTAGGTGCCGATAAAGCGTGGAATATTCTTCGAAATCGATATGAGACTGATGAAAAAGGAAATATGGTTGCACATGACACATTATTCGGATGGGTTGTTACTGGTAACATGCCCGATAGACAGGTTGTTGCTTTGCATGCAGGGGTGGATCTTGATGTTTTTTTTAAAATCGTTTTGGGAGATTGAGGAAGTTAACAATAAGAATTCAGTTGCAAATGGCTTAGATGAGGCAGATATTCATTTTCCTAGAACTGTAACTCGTTCATCTGATAACAAGTATATGGTCGAATTGCTATTTCGACAAAATGAAATAACGTTTGGCAATACACTCTCCGGAGCTTTATCCCGATTGCATGCAATGGAGTGTCGGTTTTTGCGGGATAAAGACCTTCATCAGGAATACTGTAAGTTTATGAAAACTTATCTCGACCTTGGGCACATGGAACGTATTCCAGAGGATGAAATTAAACCAACTTCTGGCGCTATTTTCTATTTGCCGCACCATGCAGTTATAACAAACAAGATTCGTGTGGTTTTTGACGGTTCGCATAAGGATACGAATAATTTAAGTCTGAATGAAATGTTACATATAGGGACCCCCCTTCAAAGAAACTTAATCAATGTTTGTATTCGGTTTAGATTTCATAAGTATGTTTTTTCTGCGGACATTACTAAAATGTTTCGACAAATTTGGGTTCATCCTAAGCATAGAAATTATCAGCGGATTGTTTGGCGGGAATCCCCGTTAGATAAAATTTCGCATTTTCGTCTTTGTACGGTGACATATGGGACCTCTCCTGCACCTTTCTTAGCCATGAGAGCGCTTCGTCAATTGGCTTCTGACTATAAAACTAGATTTCCTCTAGCGTCTCATGCGATTGCGCAAGACATGTATGTCGATGATATAATGACGGGATCCGATTCTCTATCTGAAACAATTAGGTTGAAAACGCAACTTGTGGAGATGCTTTCGTGTGGAGGTCTGGAATTGAGCAAATGGAGCTCAAACTGTTGGAAAATCTTCGGTGGAAATATTGGTCAAGAAACAGTTTCGTTAGATTTGAATAGCTCTTCGCAATGGACCAAAGTTCTCGGCCTTGTTTGGAGCCCTCATCTTGACTCATTCACTTATAAAATATCCCTTGCTAATGCACTGGTGCCTACGAAACGAAAGTTGTTATCAGAGGTAGCTAAGATCTTTGACCCGTTAGGATTTTTGGCTCCTTCTACAATCCTGTTCAAAATTTTGTTTCAAGAGCTTTGGGGTTCTAAAGTTAAAATAGGATGGGACGACCCTTTGCCATTAGAAGTAGCTGACAAATGGATTTCTTATCGGAAGCAACTTTCTTGTTTTGAGAACCTTCGCGTCCTAAGAAGATTTAAATCAGATTCCGAAAGTTTCGAACTAATCGGATTTTCAGATGCGTCAGAAAAGGCCTATTCTGCTGTGGTGTACGCTCGTAGTTTTTCGGATCATGGACGCCCTTCTATTCAACTAGTGGCAGCTAAAACGCGAGTGACACCAGTGAAGCAGGTAACAATTCCTCGACTTGAGCTCTGTGGAGCTCTCCTATTATCTCGCTTAATTGAACTTATCAGATCATCGTTAGACGCTAATCCTCCTCGAATTTTCGCATTTTGCGATTCTCAAATTGTTTTATCGTGGCTATCCTCTTCTCCGCGTAGATGGAATACTTTTGTAGCAAATAGAACGTCAGAAATATTGAGTATCTTGCCTCGGTCTTGTTGGAACTATATTTGCTCAGCCGAAAACCCTGCGGATTGTGCATCGAGGGGAATAGAACCTAAGAATCTTCTTAAGCTCGAGTTGTGGTGGAAAGGCCCAACATGGCTGCAGTTGGATTTGAATCAGTGGCCGATAAACCTCAATATTATGGAGGAACATATTCCCGAGGAAAGGAAAAGGCCGGTTGCTGTGTATCTCTCGGGCCCAGCAGAGCATTTTTTAGAAACTCTAGCTACAAATTTGTCGTCTTGGCGGAAATTGGTAAGAGTAGTTTCATTTGTTCGTCGTTTTACACAGAACTGTAAATGTTCAGCTACAAATCGTTTAAGTGGCATTCTACGAGTATCTTTAGAAGAGACCCAAATTAGTAAGAAAATCTGTCTGCTGTGGTCCCAACAAGAGTTTCGTGATGCAATAAATGCTCTCAAGGATGGGAAATCGCTTTCAAAAGGCTCTAAACTACTTTCACTATCTCCTTTTATTGACGATGCTGGTTTACTTCGAGTAGGTGGAAGAATTGCTAACGCTAGTGGTGTCCATTTTAACATTAAACATCCAATTATATTGCCCAAAACTCATATTTTTACAAAACTAATATTAACAGAGGCTCATCGAAGATACCTTCATGTCGGCGTATCAGGACTTTTTAATCTTATTCGGCAGGAGTACTGGATATTTGGCAGTCGGAATTAAATACGAAAGATTGTCCACGATTGTGTCACATGTTTTCGCCAACGACAGTCAACTTCAACCCAACTAATGGGTAATCTTCCTACTTCTCGCTTTGAACCATCGCATGCCTTTACACATACAGGATGTGATTACGCTGGACCTATAACGATTCGCTTGTCCACGGGCAGAAAACCAAAATTGATAAAAGGATACATCGCGTTATTTGTTTGCATGGCTACCAAAGCGCTTCATCTTGAAATGGTATCGGATTTAACAGCCGAGGCGTTCCTGGCAGCTCTTAAGAGATTTATAGCAAGACGAGGTAAATGTAGTGTAATTTATTCAGACAATGGCACCAATTTCCAGGGAGCTGCTCGAATATTAACGGAAATGCACAACTTAGTGCACTCCAAGGAGTACAACGATAAGATCTCGGAAGCATTATCAGCAGAATGCATCAAGTGGGAATTTATTCCACCACATAGCCCTCATTTCGGTGGGCTTTGGGAAGCCGGTGTTAAGCTGGCGAAACAACATCTTCGTCGCGTGGTTGGAAACAATATCCTTACCTTTGAGGAAATGAGCACTCTATTATCCCAAATTGAGGCTTTATTAAATTCTAGACCCCTATGTCCTCTTTCTGATTCCGATTTAAACCCATTAACGCCTTCTCATTTCCTTATAGGGAGACCGTATACTACAATAACAGAACCAAGTTATTTGGAGATATCGCCTAATCGCTTGCGACGCTGGGAACTTATTCAAAACATGACACAAGGGTTTTGGCGGCGATGGAGCACCGACTACTTGACATCTTTGCAACAGCGTCCTAAATGGAGAAACATTGCACCAAATTTTCGCATCGGAGACTTAGTGGTCGTTAAGGAATTAAATTTGCCACCTTCAAAGTGGGCGATGGGAAGAATCGAGGAGATCCATCCAGGACGAGATGGGCATGTACGCGTAGTCACCCTTCGAACAGGTTCCATGCCCCTGAAATCCTTCAGGGGGTGGCGGCATGTTAAAGATTGAATCAAGATTGCTTATTTAAATACTTATCAAACAAAAAATTACTTAAATACTTATGCAAATTTTGAAATTTCTATTTGCCTAATTTCTTTTAACCTTTATGTACAATATGTTAACTTAGACAAATCCTAATTTACCCTATGATGTAATTAATTGCTCTCTTTAATTGAATTCGACTTATCAAATATAAATCCGTGGTAGTTGCTGTTATCATTTATCGAAACCTGTTTCCATCGTATGATGCGCTACTGTATTACTCAGGAGAGCATGCTATGGTTCAGTTTTTTTTTTTCTATTGTGTAAATTTGCACTTGGTAAAACAAATTTTGATACTCGATCTCTTTTCGTAGCAACCACCAACCGGATCAGACGTTTTTTCCATAAAGTTAAATTAGCGATTCTTTTTCCTCGATTGATCTGATTGAAACATACAGTCCAATAAAATTTATAACGTTGCAAGTTGTTTTTTCTTTTCAATAAACAATTATTCATTGCAATTAAGATCAATAATAATAATAATAATAATAATAATAATAATAATAATAATAATAATAATAATAATAATAATAATAATAATAATAATCATAATTTTTGTTTATGCGGGCGAAGGGGTAAAAAATGCGTAAACCGCATCATCGAAGATGTCGTCACATCGATGGTATGTACCGCTCTCATGCACTAAAAACATCCCCTCCATTGTGGAACCGTCGAGTGTGACATTTCTTCGGGGTGGCGTTCCTTTTCGTCCAGGTCCCGCTTTTTCCGTCGTAGTACATATTCCTCGAACGAAGCAATGCACTGCCAGTTTTCTTCGGTGCTTAACATTTTCTCGACGATGTTTTCCGCTGAGAGTTGACCCAGTCTTCCTTCTATAGGGCTACGTGCTTCTTGCCATCTTCTACACCAGAAGAAGGTGTGGTTCGCATCGTCTGTGGGCTCGTCGCAATAGATACATTTGGGGCATTCGGCTTTCCCCATGTTGAAGAGGTACTTACGAAAGTACCCGTGTCCAGAAAGCATTTGCGTGGTATAATAGTTTATCTCGCCAAAGCGTCTGTTGTACCATTTTTTTAGATCTAGGATTAGCTTAGCCGTCCATCTACCTTTGGATTCTGTGGACCAGTGGTCCTGCCATCGCTGAATGGTTTGTATTTTAGTTTCCTGCCGGGTGTGGGTGTCTGATGCGTCATTTTTTTGTAACCACAGTTTCCTTCTTTCGTCTGCTAGTAGATCTATTGGCATAGTTCCACTTATCACCAGAATCGCTGCCTCCGATACTGTTCGGTATGCTGACGCCACCCTTAGGGCTGCAGTCCTCTGTACTTTGGCTAGAGCTGTACGCCTGTTTTCCATACTCAGGGTTGGCGCCCACACTTCGCTCCCATATAGTAGGATTGACTGTGTTGTGTCCATTAGCAGCTTCCTTCTGCTGGATAGAGGCCCTCCGATGTTTGCCATTAGTCTCGACAACGATGCCGTTATCTTGGCTGATTTCTCAATGGCGTGTATAATTTGCGACCAGTAGGTCAACTTGTTGTCAATCCTTATACCTAAGTATTTTATCACTTTCTTCGTGCGAATGGTTTCTGAATGCACCTGCATATCTACTTCCAGCGGTATGTGTTTTCTAGTGAGGAAGATGAGTTCCGTTTTCTCCGCGGCCAGACTAAGTCCGTGCGAGTCAAGCCTCGTTTGTGTCCTCAGCATCACTTGCGTAAGTTTTCGCCTCACCGTGTCCATGTCGCGTGCACTGTTGACAGCTGCAATATCGTCAGCGTACCCTAATAAACAGCAGTCTTCAGGCATACTGATGTTTAAGATTCCATCGTAGCTTACATTCCACAAATCAGGGCCAAGGATTGAGCATTGTGCTGCTCCAGAGGTGATTTTCTTCTTCTGTTGGCCTTCGTTTGTATCATAGATTAGCTCCCGGTCTTTGAGGTAGCTGCGTACCATGCTCATTAGGTAGGCAGGCTTTTAAAGCGTGTTTCGAGGGCTTCGATCATATTTTCCCATTTTGCACTGTTAAAAGCGTTTTTGACATCGATCGTGGCGAGGAGCACTGTAGGCCTCGAGAAGTGGTTTATCCGTCGCGATGATTCTACACTTCTTATGACATCTTCGATGGCTCCGACAGTGGATCTACCTGGCCTGAATCCGTGCTGCCTTTCCGAAAGGTCTCCAGCGTTCTTTACTGCAGCTGTAATACGTGGCTTCAGCATTTTTTCCAGCAGTTTCCCTGCTGTGTCCAGCATACATAGAGGTCTGTATGCCGATGGTGTCTCTGGATCTCCCTTGCCTTTGCTGATTAAGACTAGCCTTTGTCTTTTCCAAACTTCTGGAAACACCCTCTCTGTCAGGCATGCATTGTACATGTTTAGTAGAACTTGTGGGCGCTCAGCTGCTATTAGTTTGAGTACCACTGATGGGATTCCGTCTGGGACTGGAGTCTTATTGCATTTTAGCGTGCCGGCTGCTGCGCTCAATTCTTTCTGCGTGAACAGTGGCGTCGGGGCCTCTGGTGCACTCCTTGTTTGATCGGTTCTTATTTCGTGGTTCGGGAAGAGGGTGTTTACTATGTTCTTCATAGCGTGTGCTCTAAGCTCCGGAACTGCATTTTTCAGTTTCCTCATCACTATTTTGTATGCTAGGCCCCATGGATTTTGGTTTATATCGCGCCGGAGTTCTTCCCATTTTTCTTTCTTGCTTTTATAATGGCGAGTTTTAGTTCATGTTTTGACTTTTTATACTCTCCCTGCTCTTCTGTTGCAATACTACTTCTTCTGGCCCTTGTGTATTTCCGCCTTTTGTGAAGGCATGTCTGTCTTAAAACGCGTATTTCATCTGTCCATCAGTAAGCAGCTGTCTTAGGATGAGTGTGTTTTATGCGTGGCATGGCTGCTTTACATGCTGTCTTGATGCTTTTGAGAGTTTTTTTCACTTTGACTCTAGCCGAGCTATTTGCATGGCATTCCGGCAAGTTAGAGTCCAACTGTGTGAGGAATATTTCGGAGTTTAGCTTCGAGGCATTCCACTTTCGAGTTCCCTTCATTTTCCTAGCTCTTGTTTTGTTAGCTGCTCCGACGAAGTAAGTCATGTACTGGTGGTCGCTGCCAGTATAGTCTTCGAGTACTGTCCATTGCTGTAGCTGGCTCGCATAGGTCTCCGATACAAGCCTTATGTCAGCGGTAGTGTCGGCGCACCCTGGTCTTCTGAAGGTAGTTGCAGTTCCTGAGTTAGCGACGATAAGGCCTAGCCTGGCTGCCATGTCTAAAACTCTTCGTCCTCTCAAGTTCGTCGTCTGCATACCCCATTCAATGGCGCTAGCGTTAAAATCTCCGGCTATGATCAGATGTCGGTTTGTGTGGAGCGCACAGTCTTTCTATGGCGTCCATCTTTGCTTGAAATTCGGCAATGGCATCGCTCGGTGTGAGATAACAGCTCATTATGGTGAATTGTTTGCTACTTGCCCAGACGAATCCGTTTCCTGCACCGTTGTTCAATTTTTGGAAGTTGCATTTTTCCGTCAGCCATATTGCTGCAGTCGCTGATGTGTCTTCGAGCCATATTCCGCTACTTGGTTTGGTGTACTGTTCGCTTATTATTGCCATGTCGTTCTCGTGTTCCAGCATGACCTGATCATTTCGCTATGTGTTCTCTGTATGACGAGCACATCTTAGAGCCAGGGATATGCTCTGTGTGGTTGTGTCGTTTTTCCACGCACAGGCAGCAGCTTGGTGTATTTTGGCATTCTTTGAGTTTGTGCCCAGGTTTTCCGCATCGTATGCAAAGCCCATCTCCTTTTCTATTTGGCCCTTTACATTCCCACTCCAAGTGACCGAAACCAAAACATCGGTAGCATTTCTTCACCTCTTTTAAGTATCTTATCCTACAATTTACCCATCCTATTTTTATCCGTTCTTTCTTAAGGACTTCGTTCGCTCTGTCAGTCGGCAGCGTCACGTAAGCACGCATTTGTTCACGACTGTTTGACTTAGAGACCCTGACGATGATTTCTTCCTCGGGCTCCCCGAGGATATCCTTTAAGGAGGCGGTAACCTCTTCTGACGTCGTCAAAGAGTCTAAGTCCCTAATCTTTATAGTAATTTTTGGCTTGAGCTCTCTTACGGAGGCTATCTCGTTTAGGTTGCTAATGAGTGCGTTCCGGAACTCTGGCTTCGCTTTTTCTCCTTTTTCCATTTCGAGGAGTAGTGCACCTGTTTTAGTTTTTTTAATTGACCTTATTTCCACCTTATTTTCGTTTGTCATCGAATATTTTCTGAGGTTGCTTAGCACTTCCGCGTAGCTGCGGCCTTCCGCTGGTTTAATTAATACTGCCTCTGGCCGCACTTTTGGTTTTCGTTCGGCTCTTTGCGTTTGGGGTTGTTCAGTTGCTCCTGACTTCTGTTTGTTTTGGTTTGTTGTCGCATTTTGTTTCCGCTTTTCCTTCCCCTTTATCAATTGCCAGTCCTCGTTTGTTGCCGTTCGCGCCCTTTTCCCTGTTTCCTGTCCTGTAGGGCTTGTTGCTAAGCGTTTTGCTATGACATTCGTTGTTGGTGTCGGGATGTCACTGGTGTCAGTTTGGGCTTCTGTCATCTTCGGCGTTTTGATACGGCTGGTCTTTTGTTCCGCTGTAAGCCAGTTGCGGCGCAGACTTCCGATGATATCAAAGAGTTCGTCCAGTTCGGATACTTTTTTGACATCAGCGCTTATATTTTTCTGCTTCACCATAGCCTGTTTCATTTTTTCGAGGGTGGCACGGCACTTTGCCAGGGCTTCATCCTCTCCTGCCCTCATCTTTATTATAAGCTCCTGTTTCGGTGAGCCGCGTCCATTAAGTATCCTATGGTCGGTGACTGGCGTCCTTTTCGCTGGTTGTCTGATAGGTCTTGTCAGCGACGGTGTGGAGGAAGTCTGTGCACCCAATTTATCTCCCTCTTCACCGTTTCGAGTTTGTGGTGGTGAGCGCAAGATTTCGCTTTTTCTCTTGAAGACTTCTGCGCCTTCGCCCGAAGGTGTGTGAATCGATTGTGACTGCTGATGTCCTTCGGGTAAATTAGGTTTACTACTTTGAAAGTAGTTCTCCTCGTTTTCTCTCCTGGTTTGTGTCTGTGTTTGTGTCTGGGTTTTATTAATTTTAGTGCAATTTGGTCCCAACTCAAAGTCGTTATCAATGTTCGGATGTGTAGTCACCACAAGATCTCATGGTTATCTTTGCAATCAGTGAGGCCATGCATGGGTTGACACAAGCCCTTATGAGGTCATGTGTTCAGAGCCAGATCGGTGCTAAACAGGAAAATTACATCTGCACCTACACCACCAACTTAACGGCGACGAAACATTGAGCGTTCTTTGAAGCCTGCCAAGGTTTTAACAGGACGGAGGTGTCTGCAGCATTAGCCTGTAAGTCGTTTCAGACAGATTTCACTCTGCCTTATTAAGATTACAGAATACTGAAGACGTCAGCCCATAGCTGACGCCCAATACTATGGGCATCCTCTATGGCCTTACTACCTTTGCCATGGTTTAGCTCCCACGTTGTGGCGGGTCATCATGATCAGGATCTCGCCATTTTTTTATACTGTATCACTCGGTGCCACCATGGAGGGTGGGTGGGTGGTGAGCATTTATGCAGAAGACGGTGCTTACTCGTCTTGTCATAGAAAGTTCTTAGGGATTCCTTTGGCCTCTTAAGCCAAGCCCTCCTCCTCTGCCGCTCTTGGTCGGGGGCTGTTTACTAGGTATAATAATAATAATAATAATAATAATAACGATAATAATAATAATAATAATAATAATAATAATAATAATAATTATAAAAATAATTATTATGAGAGTCCGCTTATGAGGAACTGAATAAAATTAAGATCTTTTAAAAGAAAAACACATTAGTCATGTGCTTTTTATTTTTTATTATTTTTAGATAAATTTTTAATTCATATTTCTGGTTTCTACAATACAAAAAAGTTTAAAAACAAATATATAAATTTCTTTAGCTTTGGACCTTATTAGTGTGGCTGAGAGAGGAATATTTTTGTTGCGAGTTTTCACAAACCATTTTTAAATAAACTTTTTTTTCCATTTTTATTGACATTCGATTGCCACTTTGTTAAAATATTTTCGTTTTTACGACGCTTGTGTTTTACTTCCACCTTTTCTTTAATCGTCAATAAGTGCTTCAATTTTCCCATTTTGATGTTTTTCAGCCGAATTCTTATACTAATTCACTAATTTTTTCGCTTTGGCATTCAAGTTACACATAGACACATTTTCAGCATTCATAAAATGCAACGGGACTAATAACTGTTACTCTTTTCAGATAATTAATGCGTTCGTGCTAAGCGGCCCATACACATGAAACAACTTTAAAACCTGACCATACTTACATGAAAAACATTGCTTGAAACTGCAATATGTGTCAGAACTTTATTCATGTGTATGGGCTGCTTTACACAGTTATTTCTTGGTTTCCTTTCCTTGCTTCTTGAAAAGCGTGAAAAAAATAAAATAAGACAGACAAAAAAAGTTTTATTTTGTCCGCTTTGGAGAGAGCGAAATTGTATTGCGGTTATGAAATTTGGTGTCCGCGTCCGGTTATAGGAGAGTCCGCTTGTGAGAGACTTGTTACTATGAAAAACCATCTATTTTTTTCCGTTCTTTGAAATCTGTCCCGTTGTCAGAGGTGTTCGTTTATGAGAGGTGTCCGTAAGGAGAGAGTACACTGTATTTTAGTAAGCATTTGGGACGGTATATCCGCAATAAATAACTCTTACCAATCGCTCCTTCTTTGGGCTAAGACAATTATTGACTACTAAACCCTTCTCTCGAACAACAAAAGTGACCCTGTATTAGACCTTAATAATACTAGTCCTGCTTTGTGGCGCAAGGCCATGGACATTATCAAAAATGTATGAGCGTACTCTTGGTAAAGTAAAGTAAAGTAATAGTACGTTAACACCGACCTGAAAGTTAACATTTCGAAATGAAATTTGTTTTTGTTGTTTTTGCAAGAGCTTTGACGTGCGCTGAATGGCATGCGGAATAATTAAAAAGGTTTGTTCGATTTGACAACCTTCTAAATGCAGCATTTCGCTGAAATTCAACATTTCGAAACGCTGGAAATTGTTAGAGCATTTCGGCTGAAATGTTGAATTTGTCCGAAATGCTGAATTTCGGGTCGGGGTAAACGTACTATACGATTACATAAAGGTGTAGTTCTATTAGATATGACTAGTTATTAGAAAGATATTAAAAGTATACTGTACTATCATACAGAATCCAAATTATTTAAAAAAAAAGCAGCCTGCTCATCGGTCGCAGTTTCCAATGAGACGACGAATCCCCGAATTCAAAGGTGGTATAGTGGTCTGTAAACGGTATAACTCCCAGAAATCAAAGCAAAGTACTGTGCAATACAAAGTCTTTTGCAATCACTATTAATTAACTGCTGACTAAAATTTAATTAAAATAAAAGCTCTAGTGAAGTTAGAATGGTAAACGCGATGAGTCTTCATACAGAATTTCGGCCATTTAATTTTTTGCAAAATCCGCCGTAGACTTTTTAACTATTATAATAAAAAAAAACATATACAAAAATACTTTTCAAAAATTTTGTAATACCATTCGAAACCTATTAATATAACACATATTTAACGAAAATTAAAAAAAAAACCGTTCAGAACTATCTGAGTTTTTTTTAAAAAATAACAGTAATTTTACAAACTTCAATGTAATGTTAACTACAATTTCGTGAATACAGTTCAGATCTGTTTGGTTAAACTTTTATTGGTGATAGCTTTGGAGAGGGGGGAGTTAATCCCCTCTTAGTCAAAAAGGGTTAAAAACATATTGAAGGGCATTCAAATTAATTCTTTTTCTTTTCTAAAGCGTCATAACACACATTTCAAGAATAACTTACTAAACTTATTCAGAATTATCTAAGTCATTCAAGGAATAATAACAATTTCGTTGGAAAAAAATATCCTAGACCTACACTTTACTTTCAGCAATTATTATTAATCCTTTAAATAGAACCAGAACTGCAAGTTTCGTGAAAGGTGATTTATGACTAAAACATCAGGCTAAATGTTTTCTCATTTTAAAAACTGAAATCATCGTTGGCAAGATTAATTACAAATCTCACAATCTCTCGGACGTTTTTTTAATTAAATGACGACTTTAATAAAATTTCCAAAGTAAACCGAAGTTCGTATATTTATTACTTACTAGAAGATATAAAATCACCTCAAGTCATTAGTTAAAACATTTGGTAATGTAGGGGAACTCACTTCTTCTTCGCGGCAATACTTTTCTTTTCTTAGCTTTAGCGGTTAGTTTAAATATTTTTTTGCTTGGCATTTTTGGATTAACTTGTGATGGAAATAAAGAAATACTACTAGCCCTTATATTTTATACTTTATTAGCAAGTTCGTATCCTATTGGAAATATAAAAAAAATACTACAATTTCTCTACAAGTTCCACTTCGGGTAGTTTATTTTGGTATTTTATAGCGTTTTATTAATTTGTATGATATATAACTATTTTATAAATCTTCTTGCCAGATAAGTGGCAGAAAGTATTTTTAATGGAAAATACGATTGTACTCGTATTTATTTACGCTTTGGGATTTCAAGGGTATTACCCTTAAGTGAAACAATATGAACTGTTAAATAAAAAACTAATCGACAATTAATCAAAAGCATTGTTGGCAATAATTGTGTATTTTTTTAAAAATAAAATAAAAAATTGAATACTTAATATCCTCAATATTTGACAGATTCTAAGCTTACAGAAAAGCAGACACATCAAAAATAATATGTATACAGTAGCAACAAAGTGAAGTGGAGCAATTCTGCCATAATTTTAAGAAACATTTTAAGATGATTTATTGGTTTGAATGAACTTTTGCCACTGAGTGAGGCTAAGCCACGCTGTTGCCATGAAATATTTTAAAGCGTGTAACCTCAAATTCATTATTTCGGGAAGTCTAACAAAACTTTTTTTTCCAACATAATAATACTCTGGGTTTTTGGGCAGAGCCAAGGCGTTTTAGTGTCCATTTTGTTATTTCTTCCGAATAAGTTGTCCAGATATTTGAAATGACATAAGTTCTTGATTTATGATTTGTTTTTTTTCTCCTACCCTGAGATGTATGGGGATATCTTCTTAGCTAATGTACCATATTTCCTTTTTTACGCATTTTCTTGCCTATTTTTCTATTTTTCATGTATATTATATTACACGTTCTTATGTAAATACATATTTACAGATATAATAACTGTTGAAAAGCGAATGAAATTTGTATTGATTTTGCAGAATTTTTGGATTCCCCAGTATACCAGAGCCTTTCTGAATGTGCGATATTTCGGAAAGAGTGGTCAAAAAATAGTCATGTCAAATACGGTGCACTTTAAGCATTGCAACATCCGACACGTTCAACAACTCATTTTAAGAAAAATACGTTGCAAACAATTATTATCTTGGTTTGTAATCAAAATTTAAAACAAATTATAAATTGTGACTTGAATAAACACATTAATTATAGTATAAAGTCGAAGGGCGAAGATCTACACAATTAAAATCAAAGTTTATTTTTTGGTTGTAAAATAGATTATAATAGGAACAATTATAATTGTTCAAATGTGCAGAATTTTAAAGAGCTTATTCGGCATATTTTGTAAAATTGCTTCAAAAAATTGAACGAAGCTAAGTTAATGATAAAAATGTCAGTGCCAGAACTGGTTCGCCCGATTAGGCCCTTCGAAATTGGCAGATAAAATCATATGATGGATGCAAGGGAATAAGCTTTGATAATAATAGTTTGATAATTTTATTCAAAAGCATTAATGACCATTTGAAATTACTTAACCTTTTAAAGAATATCGATGGTTGTGTATCATATCGCTCACTCCTTTCAACAACGTTTTACGAGTATTTCAAAAAAACTTTATTTTTCAGAAGAGTGATTTTAAAGTTTAAAAGTAGAACAAAATGTATTAAAAATAAATATAATTATATTCTCTGTTGTTTTTCGCATCAAATTCACTTTCTCACTGTCTGTTGCGAGGCTTATTCTTTTCAACCTGGAATGAATGCAGTAAAAAGTTGTAGTTGGTGAAAGATCTTCGTCTTAACTGGCAATCAAGTGCGGAGTATCACAAGGCTCGATCCTTGGACCGTCCGCGTTTCGCTTGAATCAAGAAACGAAGACATCATCTTAATTAATGAAGATCTTGAGCAAACCTCAGCTTGGTCGTATAACAATAACTTACGTTTAAAAGCCCCGAAATCCACGTATATTGTAATATGCGGAAACAATTTGGACATATCTTATCTCTCTCTAATTTAACTATTAAAGAAGTCGATAGAATATATGGGTTTGATATTTAATAGGACTTTAACTTCGTCAACTCATATAAATGCTACTATCGGTAAAGTGTATGGGAGACTTGGTGTTAATGGGTTATTCAGCCCTAAATCCCTACAGGGGTGAAGCTCTTACTGGTGAAAACACTGCTTTTCCTATTTTACTTTATTGCTGTTAAATATTCTGGTGTCCAGGTTATGGGTCTAGAAGAAAGCTAACGATGCATATAATAATATGGCTCGATATATATGTATTTAACCTTAAAAGATATAATCATATCTCCTTATATACGCCAGTTCCTTGCCAATTAGCACAATGAAAATCCAAGGCATCATTGTTTTCAAGTATTCTCTCAAAAAACTACTTATACATTGGAAATTTATATATGAGGATACGTTTTAATTTTGAATTATTGTATTATTATTTTTTTTTAGTATTTGTAGATAAAATCAACTGTTCTATGAGCTGGTTCGAAAGAGCAAAACCATTAATTCCGAGGTCTATTATGCTACAGCTACAGCAATAAAGTGATTCCATTGCGCATACGTGTTTTGAGCTGATCAATCGTAAGGATGTGGTGTCATCATGACAATGCGAAAATACACACCAGTTTAGGTACTCGGCAAAACTTTTTCCAGCTTGGTTGAGGTATGTTGCCACATCTGCCACATAGCCCAGATCTTACGCCATTAGACTTATTTTACTTATTTCGCTCCTTGCAAAACTTTTGAATGATGAGACTTTTGCTTCTCAAGACCTAGTCGTATAGTCCGTTGACAAGTTTCTTGCAGTTGTTTTTTTGCAGAGAAAGATAAGAAGTTTTGTGAACCCGGTAGTTGTTCAAGATTTAGCAGAAGATCAACAAACAAAATGGCCAATATCATATGGCATTGATTAAAGTTCTTTACATATTTTATGTATGAATGTGACATTTGCTATTCATTGCAGGGAGGAATAACAAAAATGTATTTTGTATAAATAGAGTTTTCATACTACTACAATTTCTTCATTGATTTAAAAGGCGCCAAAGAAAAAGTTGCACATTGTCTTAAAATCAAAAAAAAAATCTTAGATATGGTGACATGTTGTTGTCAATCATCCAACATTATAACCGAAAATAAAGATTGCGAGTGTTAAGACGTCTTGTGGTGCAGGGTAAAGTGAAAAAAAAAATTTGTAAAGACTGTGAACTGTTTAAATGCAAAACAAAAAGTAACAAAAATTGCACTAAGAGGTGAACTATTCCAAAAAAGTTAAGGTTAATTTGGTAAATTACATTGATAAGTAGGAAACCAGAACTTGCACTCATGGAACAGCACAAAACTGAAAGAGTACACATCACCGAAAGAACGTGTATGCCTTCGATTGGGACAAAAGAAAAGAAAATTTTAGATGATCGTTATAAATATAAATTTGAGAATAAGGCCGAAGATAGATAGCATAGATATCATTTTATTACATAGATAATATGACTCTCTTTTTATTCCGCTGGGATCCAAGAAGGAAATCTATAAAAACTGTTAGTTTGTTATTTTTCCTGTACGGTAGAGAATTGAGTAGATTTTAGGAATTATTGATAATCCGATCGTGATCCCATTAAGAAGGCTACGATGGAAGAATTGGAGGCGAACATTAGTCGAGTCATTGGTTAAGCAACACTCTTAATAATGCAAAGTCACGTTTCTATTCCAATCAGCCTTTTGATTCAATACGTCTTTGATACATATATTTGAGACGCATTTCGCCTCAGCTAAACAAACATACGAGTATTATTTTACGAACAAAAAAAACACACAAACACCAGCTAGTCAGCAAAATCTGACTTACGACTATGAAATCAAACATTTGGTCATCTTTAATTTCACTTAATCTAGCAGAGTTCTGAGTGCAAATACTACAGATCTTGCAATACAGCATTTGTCTAAAATAATTCTTACATACGAGTTCTATGAAGCAGTCAACACCATAAACTTCATATACTTTATCTTGTGTGAGCCTGAACAGCTTTTTTGATTTATGAAAAAAAATCAAAATTTGTCGAAAATATTTGTTTTCGTCCTTCATGTTAAAACTGATACTGTACTCACAAATGTAAACAATTTAAAGCTCAATTTATTTCTAAGGTACGTTTAAGATGAAATAGAATGTTATTAAGGTTGCAGCTTGCCTTAAGAGTAAGATACAATAATATATGTTGAAATAGTTGAATAAGAATTATGTTGTGCATGCTTTTTCTTGATAGAGCATCCAGCTACTTAAGCAATTGAAGGTTGAGATAAGAAACCGACGAAGGGAAAAAGTATCGCGGAAGTCCCACAATGGTCGGCGGTGGGGCCCCTACTCTGGAATATCATCTACAACGGAGTCTTACACTGCCACCACTCACCAGGCATATAAATAATTGGCTTCGTCGACGACATCGCCGTTGTTACTGTTGCAAAGAATATCTGCGAGATAGAGTCAGCTACGAGCGATGCAATCAACCTCATCAAAGACTGATAAATATCCGTCGGTCTAGAGCTAGCAAATCGTAAATCGAAAGACCCCTTGAAATATTGAGGAGTTATTCTGGACAGTAGACTAAGCTTTATATCTCATATAGATTATTCAGAAAAGAAGGCATCAAAGCTCCAAGTAGCACATTCTGGATTACAGTTAAAAATCAGAGGAACGGGATATGCTAGAATAATAATAATAGTCAAATAGACGCTGCGCCATTCAAGGTGGTTGTTATCTACATATCGACCCAGCGGATTAAGGGTAATTGGTGGTAATATGTTATCAACATATCGACCAAGCTTATTAAGGATATTTGACTCTGCGATATTTGACCAAATGATGGGGTTAGAATAAAATTCGATGGAGCTTTGGAAATCTAAAACGAACGTGCAAAACGTACTTTCTAAGGATAGCAAAAATAAGACGTGCTGATGCAGCAAATACTCGTATATGATGATACAGCAGACTTAGGCAATGTGTGCCTTACCAGCCCCGTGAAATTAGGAAGGTCCGCGCAGAGACACCGTACACAAACTTTCAACTCTCCTTTTTCCTTTACCTTCTCTTTCTCCCATCATACTTACCCACACTCACAGGCAAACATTTCAGGAGACCGTCAACGTCTTAATAAGCCTACAATATGACAAAATACGAGAACTTGACTAACAAGCCCATGATATCTAGAAAAAGGCTATTCATTGCCTCACGATGTTATGCTCGATGGCGATTCCACGGAACGTTGTTCTTTACGGAGACAAGGCTTAGGGAGTGTGAGTCTTATACTGGCACCTTCACGGTGTGCGCCCATGCACCTTCCTCCTCCGGCCTCAAAAAAAAAAACACACACAGAGATGGTTTCTTAAAACCTGTGCAAAAATATTATAGGCACTTTATAACGTAGAGATACCATAAAAGTTTCATTTTCGATTTTCGAGATAAATGAAAAATTGTCTGATCGATTTTTGGCTAGAAGACACCCTCCGTTAAGCATAGTTGTCTTGTGCTTAGCAAAGCCTAGCAATTCAGCATGGGTAGATATGTGCATGTACATTGGTAGAACGTAACTTAATCTTGGAATATATCTATTTACAAAATCAGTGTTCAATTACACACACTGCACTTGATATATTTTTTGGACTAAATAATTGCCTATCTCAACGTGCTATTCTTTGTATTGTGCAAATTTTACAATAATTTTGTGTTCAATCACATAAAATTCACTGTTTGATTTAATGTGTTCTTAAAAAGATATCACCGCAATTGAGGTCAGTCAATGACCTGAATTTTCCAGTTTGCAGACGCTCAAAAATGCTGGGACTTAACACCCACTACTAGAAGAAGGCCGAAATGATTGTGGCCTGATTATTCGCAGGACTTGAAACTGTTGAATCGACGCCATAGCATTCTCAAAAATTTAATATTTTTTACGCACTATTAAGCCTTAAATCTTATACATAAGGATGATCAGCGAATATTTTTTTCTATATTAAAATGACATCGTGATGGACGATATGGCTTATAAAAAGAGCTCTACATACTTCACAGTTCAATAATACAATACGTTGTGTATGCTTATTGCACTGATTTGGAAAAAGCGTTTAAAAGGGTTCCTTGTGAGCGTCATATAAGGCGCTAATAGATATAAAAGTGCCAGAACTAGATCTAATTTTAGAATGCGTCATATTAAAAGATTTAATATAAAACAAAATATAATAAATGATTCAAAAGGGGTAATCAGAGCAAAGATAGAAAGAGATTACAAATTTTTTTTTTACACAGTTTTTTTTATACATGAAAAAACATCTTTTGACGTTCGTCCAAAACATTTACTGAGTAATATTTTTTTTAGAATCAGGGGTTAATCATCCCTGTATTAAACGAAATTTATTCTTTATAATATAAATATGTATAATACTACATTAATCTTTTTCTTTCAGTTTTAAATATATAATTACATCATATATTTATATACGAGTAAATAAATAAATAAATTTTATTGTTTTTTATATATTATATTGTAATTTTTTTTTCTTTTATATTGATTTTAACTATTTTGATTGTAGTAATCATATTAAATTGTGCTCATAAAATAAATTTAAATTTTCTATGCAAATTGAATAGTTACTTCGAGCCCTATTTTGTACTATAAAAGACTTTTGTTCTTACTCGTACTTAGCCAATAAATGAAAAATGAAATCAAATGAAAATAGGCACAGTTTTAGAATATGCATAACAGTGGGAAGTAGAATAGATGAGCTCGGTAAGCAGAACATTTTTTGTTTTATTTAAAATTATTATACTTATTTGTTGTTAATGCTGAGAGGTTTATTTATATTTAAATATTTTAATTTGATATAAGTCCTATGCAACAATTTGTAGTTTCAATCACCCACTTTTCATTACAGCAGACGCTTTGTCTTTACATCCAAATAAAAAAAAATCCGTTATCTCTAAGTTGATGTTCGTACTCTAGCTATAGTCCTATAATGCATTCATCATTACTTGGATACCGTCTGACTAATTGGAAGATATTTTCAATCTGTTGGGCTCAATGTAGCCAATTTTTTCTCAGTTCAAAATGGAGACTACATAGTAACTACGAAGATGTTACTTCATTCTGTATTTAAAAGGTAAATTTTTTTCTTGATGCGGATGCGTTCCTAGTACTTAGAGTTGTTGCAGGTCTCATGCAGTGAAGTGCCTTAAAAAAGAAAACTGATTTATGATGTAATGTTATTGTAAGGTATATTTTCAATATATATTTTATATAGATATAACAATTTTATTAATATTTACATTTACACTTGAAGCACTTAGGGGGTAGGTATATTTGATAAGCAATATTTTCAGAAATTTAAGAAATGGATAAAGAACATTTAGCTTACGTGCAATAAAATTTTTTGTTAAATCTGATTTAAACTTATTTAAAGATGACTAAGTTCAAAGTTCTTACACAATATATGGAAATTAGTATTGAAAATAAATATTGTATTACGTTTTTCAAACGCATCAATTGTATTTTGCTTTAAAGAGACCTTATTTTCTCTAAGAACCAGTCGTCAATAACTTTAGCGCACCATCAACAAATTGTGTCAAAAGAAAAACGGAACCCTAATATGACCACTCGTGTGTTTGTCTATCCGTCTGTCACAGCCGGTTTGCTCCGAATCTACTCGTATTTTGTTCATATATCATACTACGGACAGATATCGTAAATAAATGGATTTCGAACATGGAGGCCATTTTTGGAGGGCAAACAATAAATAAAAAAAAATTATTTACAACCTGCACCATGTGATATATCAAATTTAAGAGCTTTTTGTATTGGTCTAAAATATATTTTTTTATAATTTTAAAATAGATAGTTTTGAAGTTATTTAACTTTATCGACGAAATTGCTACTTGTTAGTCTAAAATATTGAAAAAAAAAAATAATACTGAAAATAGTCCTTTTGTATTTGCGTGGCAATGAGCCTCTCAAAAACCTTCGACAATCTTGGTAATATGCTTATTGGTTTTAATTCATTTAAAGTTGAAGCGTTGGTCTTTTTATGAATAGGAATAACCTTAGCAATTTTCCAGGATTGTGGAAATGTTGAGGTTGAAAAACAGTAATTGATTATATGCGTCAAATGCTTAATAATAAATGGAAGTAAAAGTTTAGTAAGACGAATGGGAATTCCATCTATTCCACGTGAATTCGACCAATGCACTCAATTACATCGCTTTCTCTTACCGTTCCAGAATCAGCTAAACTATGAATTGATGAATTAGGATTAGAGCAAAAATCAAATGAATTAATCATCATATCAGTTTCCAAAAAGTGGTCATTGAGCACATCAGGATCAAATTCAAACTTAGTACTACTTCCATTTCCACTAACTCAAAACTTACGCAAGTTGTTCCAAATTTTTTTAGGCGGTATCGATGTGTTCAATTTCGGGGTAAAAAAGTTTCTTTTGGCAGTGAAAACTACACGATTCACATTGTTTCGCATTACTTTATAAGCTTCCCAATTAGAGGGAGTTGAACTACGTTTCCACTTTCCTAAACTAAAAAAATTCTGTTCAATATTTTTCAACCAAGCTAGTTCAGAATATTGCTCACATGTTAACAAAGGCATGACAAAAGATAAAGTTAATATTGTAGCTAAAGTTAGTTTATTCAAAATGCAATGCTAAAGAAGTCAAACGAAGTAAAAGAAAAATATATTGTTCTGCGGCATATTCTGCGTTTTCTTGTTTTTTGTGAACTTAAGCCATTTCGAATCCTTTTTGCACTTCTAAAAATGTCTGTCTCTTTTCTCTCAGCTTGTTTTATCCTATACATGTGAATATTTCTCAGGCCTTCTTTAGTATTTGCTGATGAACTCATACCAAGTTCGGTCAAAACACTCAAATTTTAATATTATTTTTTACCAGCAAATAATTTAATTTAGACTAAGTAAAGGGTGAGTCAACAGCTAGTGTGGAAGTTTAAATAAAGTTCGGCCTATGGCAATTATGAATGGAACACATCATCGTTCATGTGACTTCTTTAATCAATAGAAATCTGCATTGATTTCACAATTAATGTATGGTTATTTTGATGAAAACTTCCACAGCAATTCTTGGGTCACCCTTTATTACATATCATTCAATTCAAATATATAAACAAAAATTAAAAAAAAGATCTAAAAAAAACTGTATAGGGGATCGGTTCCCGTTCTACCGGAAATTTCGGTAGTGATTTGATAATTATGTGCAGATTTATTTAATTTAAAAATTAAATCAAAGAGTTAAAAAATAATCGTTAAATGCAAAACAAACAAACTTTACAAAAAAAACAAAAAAAGTCGTAACCAGGTGGTGGTTGTTGAGCGTATCACGAGTTTGATTAACAAGAAAATAAGGGCACAAAAGGGAATAGCAAAACAAACGGGGATTGCAACAAACAGCTGAGTTGTAGCGGCGCACACTTGCTGTTCAGCAAGGAGGGTTCGAAAATCGCTCAAAACAGAAAGACCGATGTCGTACTCAAGCGCTACCCAATTTTTAATGCTAAAATTGGGAAAACAGATTAAGAAAATAAAAGTTTTTTCGGGATGTTTGTCTCTCATTCCCACTCTTTTGTTTTCCGTAAGGTTCCATTCCAACAAAAGCTTTTATAGGGTTTCCGTAGTAAGCATTTCAAATTAGCAAAAATCTGAAAGAATAGTATGCAGGGTTTCCGTCCTTGTCTTTAGGTTGAAATTTTCATTTTAACAATTTTTATAAATAAAACAAATTTATCTTTTTCCACCCCACCAATGGGAGGTAAGATAAAAAGCGTGTTTTTAAAAAACACTTAATTTAACATTAATATCACAATCTATATTTAGAAAAATACACGTAACATCAAAAAACTGATGGCTCGCTGCGAAAACCGATGCAAATAAACTTTATCCTTAAAGAAAACAACTTACAATTTTGCTTCACGTATTTTCCACACATTAAAAGAAATGCAAAAGATCAAAACAAGATCTCCACGATAATACTCATCATTAGACACTTTTTTCAAAACTCTAAAACCAAAAGCTCCTCAACAGAAACGCAAGGAAAAGAGTTACCAGTGTCCGATAACTCTTAATGCACATCAATTTATTAGGGGTTGAATAGCAACAGCCACAGGCCACAGTCAATCAGTGCACACTCAGATGTGCGTTGAATTAGAAGTCTTGGATTTACGTCATATGCAATTGGAAATTCACTGGCGGGTAAACACTTTTTATGGGGGTTTCTCTCAAAATAGTATGGTGCAATAATATGGCACGCTACTGAGTTTGAAGAAGCTTGCCCATAAGACGTGCACTGCGAATTTATGTTGGACAGATAGTGAAATCAAATTTCTTACCTTATTTACCTTTCGTTCTACCCATACTCTTTCGTTCTTAAACATAAAACAACGCTTAGCTCAATAGTTTCTCGGCTTCATATTTTTTTTATATCTACTGTTGAAAGATGAACGCATCAAACACAGCACTCCATATATTTTCTGGATCCCCAAAACAATCGAATTTGTGTAAGGGTGGCTCACTCGTCTTATCACACATTCAATAATAAACCCAAGTTCGAAATATAGTACACAACATTCAAATGTACAATGACTACGTTTAGTCTTTTCTCTGGGGGTATCCAATGCGCCTTGACGCTTCCGCATTATTATTGATTATGCTACGACGCTGCTTGTTCAAATATGCCATCGCTTCTCACTCGTAGGGTCAAGGTTCGAATCCTACTCATGACAAGTTTTTCATTGTGTACTTGGAACTTAGTCAGAGAAATCTGCGTGTGAAGGCATAACACTGACATGTAGATTTGGCTGTTGTAGAGTTTCAAGCACAAAACAACCGTTAAAATTCACAACCTGAACCAATCCGAGTGAAGAAAAACTCTCCTTCCTATTCGGACTCCCACCCCTGGAAAGTCAATATCGAATCCAAACCCACCTGAGTTTCAAACCATTACATCACAACAACTTTCCTTTCTCCTCCTTCTATCTTTCCGCCCGCGCCCTGGCGACTATGCACTATATAGTAATTAGGACAAGGGATCAAATATTTTATATTCAATCAGCAATGCCCAGTGTTATGGCGAAACTGTTCTTTTGATTTCACGAAGTTAATTTTTTATTTCTTATTTTCCTCAAACCAAGTTTTTTCGCTTATAGAAGGACCTTCGGCATTTAAATCCTTTCCCAAAGAATTATGGAATAGTATCTGCGGTCTTTAATAACCTTTGGTAAGGTCTGGGTGGGCTAACATATAGTCAACGAGAATTTTTAATTGTCTTGGTTTCGTATTTCCAGTTCTGTGATCCTTGTTATCATATGAAAATTTCAAAAATGTTTACAAAAAATGTTGTGATCATTTTTGGTAGAGTTCATTTTTTACTTGATATTCAATTTTGTTCTAATTCTAACTATTCTTTCTTATCAATCACTTTGATCTCTGATGAAGATCAATCACGTTGTATGTGCTTGCATTTGTTCCGAATCCTCTTTCAACTCTCATTCGTAGTGTCCTCTCGCACAGGTTGAACAACAACAACTTTACTGCCTATGTGAGAAATTCGTTTTTTTTCATCCCTTTCGGTACAAATACATTTCTTCTTTTTCACTTCATTCTACAACATACGTATTCAAGTTGTTTATCTACGTCTATTCTATTTTTGGGTTAGAGCTATATAGTGCGGATTTTGTGAATTCGAATGATACCATATTAGAGTAGCATTATAAATAAAGGGCCTTGATAATAAAATAATTTCTGATGCCATCTCGAGAGAGATTATATCGAAAAGTTATTCGGCTCTGAGTCATATTCTTCTCTTGTGAAGGGAAGTTAAAATTGTTTTCACACCAAAAGCCGAGTTATGTTTCAGATTTCAGATGTATAATCTTATTATCCATACACAATATGCTAATTGCTCCATATCAGCATGCTCGGCCGGCACGTACACGCCAAAATATCACCACTATTATACTGCATTCCATTTGGTACTAAACACAATTTTTTTTCATCACAGGGTCATTACTCATGCAAAAGATATCGCTTTTATATCTCAGTAGAGTACCCATATGTCTTGAAGAAACTCCTACACTTTGCTTCTAAGATGGTAACTCCACTAATTCACCCTCCTTCAATTAATTTAGCATCTGCCTTAAAATTGTATGACAGCCGAATATTTTGGCTGAAAATAGTAGCATAAATTACTCATAATTATTAGTGATTGGAAAGTTTCAACAAAATAGTTCGAATTGGGTCTAGACGACCAATCATCTTCCTAGGAGATGGTGCAGCAGTAAAAAAAAATATATTCATACATTTATTTATACATACATGAGTATGTTGACATATTTGTACATACTATGTAGAATATCCATCAATACGTGTTTTTAACCCATTCAATATCTGTCTTTTAATTTTCTCGAAAAATATGAGCCTTTTCGTGTTTCATTTCCATTAAAAAACAAAAGGTTTTTTCGACTTTTTACTAAGTATTGATTTTGTAATCAAAAAAGACAAACTGCCCTTTATTTAATTCCTTAATGTTCATGACTTTTCTTATCTTACAGCAATCATGATTTCCTTTGGGTATACGACAAATCCCTTTTTAATTGGGGATTTAAATCCCATACGATGGGCAGTATTACATGATTTGCGATTTAAAAAGATTGGAAAAGGATACGCAATTTAAGTTTTAACTAAATCTATATGCAAACGGATATATATTAGTGTACATATATATATAGTAAAGTAACTTATTTCAAATATTGTCTACCAATTTAAGCTGGTTATTTACTTTTCTGTTATTCATAATACGAGTATACATAATATGTGATACCTTGCGTCCAAAAAGAGAAATATATATGATAGAATGAAAATTTACCAGCTCTTTGATTGTATGACTGTTTTGGTCGATTGAAGAAGAAAAAACAGATATCAAAAAGGCGAATAGTTTCCTTTTTGTTAGATTGTGTTCACACATGTGAATAGATAAATTTTTGTTCAACAACCCTCTGAGGCTTTTGTCAATAATTTGAAATCTCATTACAAAAGAAGTTTAAGGTCCCATGTGTTTTGACTGCCAAATATTTTTAAAAAGCATTTTCGTCCGAAATAATAGGAAGGCTTTTAACATATTTATACGTATGTACATATATACTCATATCATTATTAATATGCGTATAAAATAGCCTGGGCAATAGTAAATATTACCAAATAGAAACATTTGGAAGGGTTGAATTAGCCTACTTTCGAAAAAAAAATTTAAAGACAATTTTTGGAAGCTAGTTGCACTCGTAACTAGTCAGTACAAATTGTTATCGAATGTTGCCAAATGTTTTCCGTTCTCGCTGCGAACACTAAATTCTGATATCCATTTGTTAGCAATAACGAACGTCCAATGTTTGATTTAAAGTAAAAAAGTGCTCGTTGGCTATCAGTGAAATTCAGACAACTTTAATGGAATGAACAAATAATGATTTAAATAAAGTTACATATATAAGAAAAAATTACAATAAATATTTGATAAAAAGGAAGATATATAAAAAAGAGTAAGAAAAACAAAGAGAATTCAAATATTTACTAAAGACAAATAAAAATCTTGAAAAGTCAAGATTTACATTTTTAAATAAAATAAAAATTCCAACTGGGTAAGCTACAGAATGACGAACAAATTTAAAATTATCAAGGCTTGTATATATGATAGAATCAAAGTCAATTTTCATAAAAGGTTGGCTAGAAGAACTCTAATTGAGCAGTTATTTGTCAGTCAGACTTGTTAAATATCATAGGGAATACTCTGTAGTAGTACAATGCAAAATAGAAGGGACAATTGTATTTATCAATCAGTCATACAATTCAATTAATCTTCTTATTTTATTCACCGTTGAAATATGCAACGCGTTTGATCACTTCTAATATTACATGTGTCTTTCAACTGTGGGTATCAAGTCTGTATTGCTTTTGGACCGGATTTTCTGACGACCCCCGTTAAATTTGCCAAAACCAGTTCATCTGTTCAGTCTGAAGTTTTTCTATCTCTATTCTATTCTATTTCTATAAAGATTACGTTTTTTTTACATCAGATGAAATGCGAAACATTTTTATTTCTGCCACTGTCATCTTGATTTTAAGTTTTTCACCTTGGAAGCCTCTCGATATTTTTCTATTATTCTTGAGTTTTTCACATCATTTGTCGACCTGTCTTCCACAAAGCCAGATTGATTTTATTGGATCTTATAAATATTCTACTCTCGACTGTCTAGAAGTCTCTCGTATAATTTCATACATCGTATGCGCCATACACTTAATCAATTTGTAGTTACTGCAGTCTTAGACTTGCTTTTGCCTTTGTACAGGAAAATAAGAAAGGTCTCCCTCCAGCAGTATGGCATTTGATCGGCTTCTATCATTTTATTAAATAAAATCAGAAACCAGTACTGATCAAAGGCTAAGCATGCTGTTTTTAACGAGAACTACAGACATTACTATTAACAATGCAATATTCGTGTTGAAAGGTATATGGTCACTTTTTTTTGTATAATAGATAAACTGATATTGTATTAACTTGACAAACATTCCATATCTAATAATTACTCCCATATCTATTGTTGACTCGCCAATGTTTTCGAAGACACTCGGCTCTTCCATCCACTCGACCTGGAGCCTGGGTAAAGTTTACGCCACCCAACTGAAAATGATTTAGGGTTCCTCCTCCTCAGGTGACACCGGTATATGCGTGCGTGATCGGACTTCTATTTACTATATTCTCTGCCTATTTACCTTGAAGAGTCTCTTTTCTTCTTTTCTCGGAGCCACATCGCTGAGTAAACACCTTAGTACCACTTATGCATAAGTCGCTCCCAGCATCCTCGGGCGTGTGGGTTTAAAGGGCAATTATAAGCCCATTCGATGCCTCTTGAATACAGCTCCGTTTTGATGGCATCTGTATGGACGCAAAATCATTTCTCTCGCCAATAAAATTAGTCCCATTGTCGCTCCTCATTAACTTAAGAACGCTTTGCAACGTTCACAAAATTTTGGATGCATAGGACGCAGGCATATGTCGATAGATCGGCGGCAAATTCGAGGTGGACTCCTGTGACGTCTTACTGTAATTTATACTGGGCCGAGATAAGCTAGACCGGTGTAGGTTGACGGTCTTACAAATGCCATAATACGGTCCTTCGGCAGCTGTTATATCAATAGTGGCTTTTTCACACCGAAGTTCTCCGTACACAGGTATTTTTCGACGATGTTATCTAGACGTACGAGTACGTCTTCTTCTTCGCCATGTCTCAGCAAAGATAAAGCCCTCATTCTGGGGTTTGGTGCTTCGTAATGGCAAGTTGGCAATGATCAAGGCCAATCAAAAGTTAAGGCTTCGTCTTCTCATGCTTAGCGAACATACATAAGACGCAGTCGATTTGTTAGACTTGTGCTCATTATATTCACCAAAGATCACTCCTGTGGTACGATATTCTCGCCACGTAGTCTGACTGACATGATTCGGAACAAACTTGTTTCTTTCTTGACTGCATTACACTGTCCTGGTAGGTGCTGATGTCGCTGGTGTATGACTTTTATGCTGCGATGCATGATGACTCTTAGCGCAACCGCCAACTTCATATTTTTTCGATAACTTGCAAAATCTTGAAAGATGCTCGTACTGACAGGAGAAAAGTAAGCTGTTCTTCTTCACGAATCTCTACCTGGATGGAGCATCTTATTTGTCAAAGACGTGGCAGTCGACTACTGGATGCGATTTTTTCGCAATATCGACACTTGTTGGCTCGCGTAACTCTACGGCATGTAAAACATTCTTCGCCTACGATTTCTGCTCACTGTTAGCAGTCAGTAGTAATGTACTCTGAGTGACAAGGCTGACCAATCTCGGTCGGTATGGATGCAAGAGCTTTGTTGATTCAGTTCTACTTATATTCTTGTTGAAAGGCGACGGTATTTTCTCTCCAACAGGTGGCTGTGATTGTTGACAGAGATTTTGTGTTGACGTTCGAAGGATTGTCAGCTTGAAGCAAGACAGCGAATATGACGCAGACTGCGAAAACTACATTATGTGAGCTGGTGCACGGCAGCAAGTATGTCGCAGATTGCGACTATTTCGTTCTCGTTGACTACGAGTGCACGGCAGTAATTCCCTATCACAGGCGGCGATTCGTCGAGATCTCCACGACAAGCTGTAAATCTACTCTTATAAACCAGGGCTTGAAGATATCTATCCGAAGTAATCAATCCGGATATAATAGAAAAAAAATGAGAGCAAAAAATTTTACCTGGGCAGGAACAAGAATTTAATGATCTCTTATGAAAAGTTCCGATCGGCGTACTTCTTCTTCTTATCCTTTTATTAACCCTTTCCTCGTTCTACGAACTTATGCGTAACGAGCTTCGCATTTTTATTGCATCACTGCTGCTCCGCTTATGGGGTTGGCTAATGTCGCAGACCGCAGAACGCGTCTACATAATGCTCGGCCCTGGATCGCTTCAGTGGTAAGCCCCTGGCGTTGTTGTGCATTTGCCATCTGAGAAATCCAGGAATTCTTTTTCCGACCTCGTTTTCTTACAGTTGGAGTGAACGTAGTTGATAGTGCCTTTTTAAATGAATTTTCCGCAGATCTTCCTTGAACGTGGCAATACCAGCTTATTCTATTCGCCTCAAGCTGTTCGGTTGATTTCTCATTCATCGTGTTGGAATAATTGCAACACACAAAGCAATATAAATGTTTTAAACAAATCGACTATATTTAAAATATGTAAAAAAATTTCCTCTACACGAAAAGAAGTGCTTCTCGGAAACGGTTGATAAATTAACACAATTTTACATTCGTATACACACTGAGTTCATTAAGTTTGTTTATAAAGATCAAAGATTGAAATGTAATTCCATCATTTTTGCGCTTACCTAAATCATCTTCAATAAAATTAGTGCCTAAAAATATTTCCCTATATATTAAAAACTGTATATATTTACAAAGGTATGCCCTTGTATTAAAATGTTAGCCCATACGAATAAACTAGTATGTACGAGTATATTCTGGAATTTAAAAACAAAGAAATTGTATATCCGTTTTAGTTTTAATGTATTCAAGATCATCCCTTGTGTTAAGGATACCTTCTCACTCTCTGTTTTACAAGGCGTTAAGTAAAGTTGCGAAAGCATATTAAGCGACTCCCACCCTAAAGGCAAGTTACAAGATTTGCGTCCCTCAAAACTCAAGATAAAAGCTTTTTTCGTTGTTGTGATAAAAACCATTTATCTCCGTATTTTTCTTGCTTCCGGCAAAAGAGAGATTTTTCTAGACTACATTTTACGAATTACGATATTCAAAAAAAAATTAAGAGTTTAGATTAAAAAAAAGTAATTCAAATACAGCAACCTCAGCAATACTTACTATATACTTAAAGAAAATTTTCAAGATTAATTATATTATTATTTTAATTTCAGAATGAAGACATCTTGAAAGTGAAAGTATTTTTTTCTGATTACATTATACCTTTGGCCCATATATTTATTATCTAAGAATACTCGTACTATAGGAGCAATATGAGGTATATTTAATGTTTTATGCCTATATGTTTCGCTTTCATTCTGCTTTGACTATCATCTGCAATGAAGCATCTAAACCCTATGTACAAGGTTTTGTAGTTATTAAAACATTTGTATTAAAAAGGGAAGCACCCTGGTGAGCCGTGCTATGTACGGTTACGGACCCTGAGAAAATTCATTTTAGAAAGTTTATCATCAACCTTATCCCAAAAAGAGCGCCTTGGATGTTTCTGACGCCACATGCTGACACCAAAGAAGTTGCTTAAATGGTAATGACTGGCTAGAATACTGAGCTTCTTTTTTATCGTGAAGAGTACAACTTTAGTATTTAGAGGATTACTAAAAGGGCAAAAGTTCGCAACACGTGGTTTTGCAAAAAGTTAATTTACATTATCTGTTTATGCTAAAACGTAGACGTTTAAGCTGTTTTGCCCACAATCTGTTCAATATGAAGATCGTTTGATTAATTGTTCCGAAGCTCTTGTCGAGTTGTAGTAGTAATTATATTCATTACATTATTATCTTATTTTTAAGCCCTTAAATTTAGTAATTGAAATAATACTGCTTGTTAAAATTGAATAATGTTTGTGTTAGTCTTCTCATTATTTGGAAGTTCAATGAACATTTTTATTCCTCTGTAATATGTATAATATGTTGGTCTTTCTAAATTTCTAAATGCACATTTGAATTCTCTTGAATTTCTTAAGTCACGAGTATATGGTCGTACACTGGCTCTAGTTGTTAGTCTATCACTTAAGTAGCCTGTTGGTTTTAATTTTAAATACTCGTATACTCGTAAAAAAAAGTGTACACGAAACTATCTTTTGTTTTATGTTTAACTATTTTAGCATTACAATCATACTTCGAATGGATGTATACCTCCTACAATATAAAATAGAACGCATGTCCCTGTTTTGTAGCTTTTGTAAATCTTCCAAAGTACTTGAAATAATATTGTTGGAAATACTCAAAGATGGATCTTACTAATGTAGTATGTATTATATTTGCCATTGGAATACACAGTTTCCTTGGAAAAATTATTTTTTTTATTTTATATTTATTATATATATATTATATATATATATTATTTTAATTATTTTATAAACATACTCGAAATGTTTCTAATTTCACTGTGCATTATAACTCCTTAATATTTTATTCCTCTACTCATTTAAATTCTTCTACTTGGTTTGTCACCTTATTTTGGGGTAACAACATCATCGGAAAAAATTTATTAAAATTATTTAATATCATTAATGTATAGCAAAATCAAAAGTGGACCAGGATAGATCGCTGAAGCATTCCTGATTCTATTTCAATAGGTTCAGATAAATCATCTTCAAATTTAACTACTTGCCTACGTCCAGCTAGATAGTATATTTCTGTCTACCGTGTCGAATGCTCTATGCAGGTCAAGAAATATAGCTGCTATTTTCTTATTTGCCTGCAATTTATCTTTCCAGTTTGTTATAATGAAGTTTTGGTCGAATTCAAACGAATATTTTTGCCTAAATCCCGATTGCTTTTTCATCAGTATATTGTTTTCATTAATATTTTTCGAGTTGCACTTGTACATTTTTCATGCAGAGGAAGCATATTTACCGGTTACCGGATTTTGTTTGAATTTTCATTTTTTGGTATAAGAACTATAATCGTAATCTTCTAATTTTTTGAGAAAATACCACTTGATAGTGAATGATTAATACTATTTAAAAATGCAGGATCCACCTAATTAAAGTTTTTTTTAAATGTTTTCCTATTCATAAAATTAAAATCACTTTTGTCTGGCATAATTTCTAAATTTGTTAATAGTTCATAAAATTAAAATCACTTTTGTCTGGCATAATTTCTAAATTTTTTAATAGTTCTTCAATAGAATCCATAGCCTTAAACTTAAATTCATCTATGGTTCCACTGGTCATTTATTTTTTTAACACTTCTTACAAAATATTCGTCAAATCTATTTGCAATTAATTTGTCATCTTTGGTTTCAATTCAATCAAATTCTTTAAAGCTTTTTTCAGTTTCAGCATTTCCTGTTTGTGGAATTGCATATATTGATTTTTGATCATTTGCGCCATTTTTATGTATTCGCACCTTCCCAGTGCCACGTGCTCTGGCATTTTAAGAGTAGTCGTATCCTCCTGAGTGTGAGATTCTTAAAAAAAAAATGTTGTCCTGTCATAACAAATTATAATTAACCCTGAACTTTCTTTGGTTCTTGCCTTGCTCATCATTAAACCATTTTTGTGCACCACGTTTACAGCCACAAAAGTATTAATTATATTTATTATTTAATTTTCGAATATATCACTCATATGTCCGTCACCTCTAATTCTATACTATTCTATTTATTGCACTTCTACTTATTGCCTGTGTAAATATTATACTCGTATTTCAATAATTTTAACTTTTTTAATCCACATGTTTCATGTTTTATTTTAAATAAAATCGTTTCGTGACCACAGATTTTAATATCATTTTGAACCTTTGCCTCACAATTTTTTATATCTGTAGCCATATAATTTATTAGCGACCAGGCAGTTGGCTTTTCAATCAATTGCTTGCAAAATTTTCCAGAAAATGAACACTCATGTTCTCTTTTATGAATATTACCTTCAAGTCAGTCTATGTTAAAATCGCTAAGTATAACTATATTTTTATTGGGTAGATCGTCTATCTAATCACATACACAGTTACAAATTTCTCTAATTGAAGTATTAGGTGACCGAGAAACTGTAAGGAACACAATCGCTTTATCTTAAAACTCAATTTGTATTATCAAGTGTTACACTATGGAACCAATTTGAACACTTTTAATTGTAGTAGGATATTCGTAACAGGCTCTTAAATATATTATCACTCGCTCAGTGTGAAAAGATATGGTTTCATATCTAATCGTATGATAATTGTTAACACTTATTTCTTTATTATCTATTTTGGTTCCAACATGATTTAATAAACATAATTTGTTAATTCCCTTACGATATCTGTCAGCCCTTGAATATTTGATTGAATGCACACAAACAACTTTGGATGCTAGTAAGCAACTAGCTCCCGCTCTCTTTTTTCCCTTTATAATTTATGTCCCTAGCATCATGACAGGGATCGATATCTATATTAAGTTTTTTAATTGTTAATATGCAATTGACACGCTGTTTTTTTCTTTTGTACATTCTTCCAATTTGTGCGTATCGCCACATTTAGCACAATTTGTTTTGTTTGTACATTCTTTCTACATATGATTAATCCCCAACAGTTAAGATCTTTTAATATTATTGTAATCTTATCATGCATGTATGAACCTACTAATTCTAATCAAAATTCAAGCAGGGTCTTTCCGTTTCTAAAATATCTTTAAATAATTTGTTGTCTACTTCAACTATAGCTTTGTTCTTATTTGCAGCTTTATAGTTATTATGACACTTGATAAGTTTTAGGTGTCCATTTAATTTATCCTGTTTTTTTTTATAATTTACATGGAGATACTTAGCGCGCTTATGCGGTAATTGCCCAGAGTACAGACGTGACAGTTCCGGAGCTGTCTCATTGTTGCACCGAATGGATGAGTAGGATATAAATATGTTTCGTATATCATCCAAACAAGTTAACGGACCTGACTCGTTCTGGCACCAATTGATAGAGCATCTTCTTGCTAATGTTTTCCACTATAAAAAAGTGAAATTTTTCCAAAAGTGGAGCTGCCTCCTTTTTGCAGCGATGTCTTCAAATGCAACAAGATCATCTTCATTTATTTTTCTATCCACTCCCACCAATGCTATTTGTGAATCATATGGTAAACTTACTTTATAGGTGTCGCGTAATTTTTCTTCTACTTCACTTTCCATTTTGATATTCCACCAATCTTAATTGGCTTAGCTAGATTAATTTTTTTTTTTTTTAAACTTCTTTTGTTTTTTCACTCTTTTGACTTGTATTTGGTATCACTACCACAGGTGGTATACTTCTGACATTGGTATCAACAGTGTTAGAAACCAAGCTCGTAGAAGTGTATAAAATGGCTGAACACTGTATTCTTCGGTACAGTAATTCATTTTGGATTATACAATTTGGCAGCGTACCAGGAGGTTTAAGGCAGGTATAGTTAGAAAAGATGTCACCAACTTCAAAAAAGATTCTGTTTTAGTTTTTTTTTTTTAAAATGATCTAGTTTGTCTTCGACAATACCAAGATCGTTCGGTCATGACTTCTTTACGCAAGGTATGTATAAGATAACTAACATAACCAGAAAATGCCGAATTTGTGATGACTGCATTAAGTGACAAAAATCCAGAGATAATGTCAATAAGGTTACGTTATGACATTACACAAGAACCCGTTATGAGACTAACAAATATGTATTGTATTTTAAAATAAAGTTATTTATATCAAATTATAAATCAGTTTTTATTTATACAGATTATTTATTCTTTTCAATAATTTTCTGGTTCGATTATTTTATATTGAATCGATTTGGATATGGCTAGCGCATGCAATGCTGATATTATCTGTTTTTTTCCTTTTTTTAGTGCATTTACAAAAAATAAACTAACCCTCGAACCAGAGGAAATAACTTCATACATATTATCCCAGCACTTGCACAAATGAAAGTAATGGCAAGTTATGGGAATCATGTTTCGGCAATTTTAATTTATTGGCAAGATACTAATCTTTTGAACTTCCAATCGTAATGTATTAAATTTCACGGTTCATGCTTCCAAGCCGATATAGAAGCTTAACAAATTAGCTGTTGGGATAAGGGTATCGCCAGAATATACATACATGCCAGCTCATTGGTTGAATAGAATGATTAATTTATTTTATGTTTGCCAAATCTCCTTACTATGGCCAATTCGAGTATGATAAATCTGTACGATAACCACATTTATTTGCAAAATGAATACTTAAAAAAAGATATAGATAGATGCTACAACAAACATGAACCAGTATGCACAGTAAGTAAGTTTGTAAAGATGAGGTATAAATATGTTTACATTTTCATATTCATTCAGACTACAATATTTGTCTATAAAAGAATTGAAAATTTAAATGTCTGCAAGTAAAGAGTTGACACTTTACTTTAAAATAAATCGAAACTGTATTAAGTACAATTAAAAGAGCAATTAAAAGGAGAATGCCCCTTTTTAACAATGCTTAGAATTTAAATTTGAAAAGATTTTTGACACAAAACAATCAATTCATGATGCTGATAATAATATTAAAATACCCTTTTTACTAATTTACGGGATTGTGGTAGCCCACATTGAAAATGACAACGCCAGAAAAAGCTCTTGATAGCACAGTATATAATAGATCCACCAAGTGCTGTATTGAGACCAAATTTCATAATAGGTTAAATCATTCGGCCATATCAAATGTAACGAATATTTCTACAATACTCTGTGTCATTTTTGGTCAGTTCAGCAGACAGTTTCCCCTAATATCGCAGTGAACATGCACACAAAAAGCGTCAAAATAAAATCATTTAGCAAGCCTATAAATAAAAATATGGACAACAATTTTAATAATACTCTGATTTAGTTAAAATCGAGCTTTATTTTTTTTCGAAATAGCTTTTGAACTTTCGGTGAAAATGCAGATATTGCCAGGATAAGCAATGCGAGATTTACGAGTGCACCGTCCTAAAGTGAGAACAAAAAGAGATAAATCAATCAGAAATCCTCCATAAATAGATCATGTATAGGTATAAAAACATAAAAGTTTTTATCTAGAGTTAAGGTACTCTACCTGTAGACTTATTTTTGCATTTTCGTAAGAGATTAGAAGCTTGGCCGCAATACACATCGGTCTAATGCCTGATGTGTAAAGTTAATGAGTGTCTTATCGTTGTTTATAGATATTTTGCATTTTAATAGAACTCAGTAGACTTTGTTTGTTTGACATAAACTAGTCCGGTTGAGGAAAGAATAGATTGGAGTTCAGAAATGAATATATGTTTGTTGGTAAGGACGATTTATTCGGCTTTAAATGCACCGTAGCGTGCATAATAGAACAAAAATTCGTTCCAAAAGTCAAGTGAAACTATATTGCTCTTTAATTAGTTTCATAAGAATCAAATCAAGAATTAAAGTAATAAAGGGTTTTCCAATAAGGACTTGACAACTTTTTTTTAAATATAAATATAAATAATAAATAAATATTTCAAAAACTTTACTATCGGCTTGAAGTAAAATCAAAACATTTGTGAATGGAACTCGACTTCGTTCATATGGCCACTGCGTTGGACCCAATTTTCAACGACTTGGCCACACATTTCGGCCAAAACGGCCGCTATTTCGCGTTCAATGTTGGCTCTGAGCTCTTCCAACGTCGTCGGCATGTTGGCATAAGCCAATGACTTAACGTAGCCCTACAGAAAATAGTCAAGCGGTGTTAAATCGCACGAACGAGGCGGCCAGTCGACTTGCCCATTTCTTGAGATAACATGCTCACCATACTTACTCTTCAATAAATCGATTGTAACGAGTGCTGTGGAACCGCGATCAGCTCAGTTGGAAGTGCAGCTGCATGTTGAAATATTGTCAAATGTAGTACCTGTATTTTGCTAAGGCTAGAAGTGACAGCGATAAATAAAAGCAATCAAAAATTAACTGAAGTTGTTGGAAATTTGCGTTTGGTTTTCACTCCTACAATATCATATGATAAATGAAACTGCCCACATATTGTCAATAAGTCGATTGCTTAGTATTTTGATGAGGAATAGTTATGTTATCTTCGTTTTTTATTTACGTTTTTCTATTTAGGTGTGCGATCTAAGTGATATAAGTAGAGTTAAAAAAAGAAAAATTAATAAATTAGTAATCTTTTTTTTTTACAAGGATGTATGAACATATGATATAATTGTAATTAATTCTAATTTGAGAATTATTTATAGAAGTATCACTTAGAGATCATTTTGCTAGTAGTAAGCTTTCCTCCTTCTCCACTCACTTTCTTTTTTTTTATTTTCTTTTCTTTTCTCCTTCACATTCAAAAAATGCTTCTATTGTTTGTTTAGACTATAAATTTATACATGGTGGGTGACACATCTGCATTTGGTGTGCGGGTTGAGACTGTTGTTCGGATGTGGGTCAAGATTTTGTCTAATGCACGTAAAGGATTTAAGATTGTTCACTTCAATGCACGTAGTGTAAGTTTGCCAAAATCAGATTATGTCAGACATATTTTCACGGATTCTGGAGTTAATATTATATCTGTGAGTGAAACCTGGTTTAAGGCGCTGGATGGTAAAGATGATACCGGAAAAATATATGACATTTTTGGCTATAAGCATGCCCTGAGTTGTATGGTTTTAGGGAAGTCGGTGGGAAATGACACTGAATTTTTGATAACTGAAATCTCAAATGGTAATGTAAAATGTTTAGTTGGCGTCGTCTATAGCCCTAACCGTAATTATTCTTTTGACTTGTTTTTTTCTGCCCTTGAACAGTTCTCAGCATGTTATTAAAACATTATAACATACTTTGTGGTGATTTTAAAGCTGACTTGTTTAAAAATGATAGCAGATCCTGTTGGCTTTTAAATAATTTTGCTTCTACAGGACTTGTGATTATTAACACCCATGCTAACCGTTTTGGGCCTGAATCCCATCCAAGTCTTCTTGATCTGTTTGTTGTATCCGACCCCTCTCATATGTTACTGCAAGACCAATTACACTACAGGGAATATCTGATCATGATATGCTTTTTTGCACATATAAAATTGATTTTTCCAGTGTTCCCTCACAGTAATCTTTTCAATTTCGGGACTATGCATCAATTAACTTTAGTAACCTCCATTATCATGCCAGTTTATTTCCATGGCACTCTTGTTACTTTTCAGCGGATATTGACGAAAAAGTTGACTTTGTCCAGACATTAACTAATTATCTTTTTAATATCCATGTTCTTCTTAAATGTGTTGTTGTTCTCAATAAGAAATATCCATGGTTTACTGCTGAGGTACTTAATGCAATAAAAAATAGGACAAAACTATATGCTAAATGGAAATTAGAGCCAATCTGTTTTAATACGCAAATTTTCTGTGGAGCCAGAAACTACTCTTCATTTGTCACCAGAAGAGCAAAAAAACGACATTTCCTTTCCAAGCAGAGTGCTGACCAACCATCAAAAAAGTGTTGGAGCAATTTGCGCTCAATTGGTATTGGTAAAACTCAAGCGTCAACAAATATACCTAATGTTGACGACTAAAACAATGCATTTGCATCAAACCGTAGTTGCAACTCCTTATTTCATCCGGAAAACAGTCTTCTAATTGATTCACCTCGTCATTTGGAGTTTGAAGTAGTTTCTGAAGCCGGGGTTATCCTTATTTTTCAAAGTCTGAAATCAAACGCAATGGGTGAGGATGGTTTACAGTTGCGTTTTGTGAAAATGTTGTTGCCTTATATTATAAATTGACTTTCACTTCTGTTTAATTTTAACATAACATCTTCGACTTTCCCTAATTCATGGAAAATAGCAAACGTTATTCTTGTTCCCAAAAAAGCAAACCTAACATCGATGACCCATTTTCGACCCATAAGCATTTTACCTTGCTTATGTAAGGTCTTTAAGAAAATTCTTCGAAAGCAAATATCTAGTTATCTTGTTCGTTTTAATTTACTATTACCAGTGCAATCAGGTTTTCGCGCTAACCATAGCTGCTCCACAGCAATGATCAAAGTGCTCGATGATATTAGATTAAATTTTGATAAGAAATATCTTACGCTGTTGTGCCTACTTGATTTCTCAAAAGCCTTTGATAGTGTTAACCATCAAATTTTGTGCTTGAAATTGAAGTTATATTTTGGATTTCATGAATCCTCGGTGAATTTGAAAAGGAATTATCTTATGAATCGCTCTCAGAAGGTTGTCGTTGATAAGCAATGCTCAAAACCAATCAAAATACCTACTGGTATGCCTCAGGGTTAAATCCCTGGACCGTTTTTTTTGTCTCTTTATAAATGATCTTCCACAAGTTTGTCAAAACGCATCTGTTTATTTTTATGCTGACGATACTCAGATTTATTTATCCCGTCTCATTGGCCTAATGGAAGATCTCGTGGCTAGATTTAATTCAGACTTATCAGCAATAGTCAATTAAGCTGAAATTAATGGTCTAATTTTAAATCCTAGAAAAAGTCAATTGATTGCAATTTCGAAAAAAGCATATTGCAGTGAAAAGATACCGCCTATTTTCCTTAATTCAACTAGGCTTACTTTTTCCGATACAGTGACAACTCTTGGTTACATGTTAAACCGATCCCTTTCAGCATCCGATCATATAAACTATATAGGTACTGTGTCACGTATTTATTCAGGATTGCGAAGACTCTGGTTATTTTCCTCTTTCACTCCAGCTAAAACCAAATTCAGAATGATTAAAACTCTGCTTCTGCCAATCTTTGAATATGCCACCTCTGTCTACTGTAAACTAGATACATATTCTCAGCATAAACTACTCGTTGCCTTCAATGATATGGTAAGGTATGTCTTTGGAATAAGAAAAATGAAAATTCTTATGTCTTTGGAATAAGAAAAATGAAAATTCTAAAAACACAAAATTTTTAAGTCTCAAATTCCGGTGGGAGGTTCAATGCTTTGAATAATGTGTCTTAATGTGTCTTTTGTATTAAATTCTGCTAAAATTAGAAAGGATTTGTCAAATCGATGTAAATGTTTGAGTTCACAGGAACTATGTTCGTTTAGAAAAAAATACACATCGACAAAGCCTCGCTACTTACATATCTTTTGATGCCTCTATATCCTTTACTTATTTAGATATGCGAAAGTATATTCTTATATAGGAGAAACATATTTATATGTGTATGTACATTTTGAAAGAGTTGGCAAAGAGCTGTCCTATGAACTGGCAAAATAAAGTACTTTATTGAAAGACTCTTCCTTCAGTGTTCAGCCTTGTGGCAAATATTTGCTTTAAGTCACATGAGAAGCCAAGCGAAAGCATTACAAAGATCTATACTTTGAACTGTGTTTTAATATGTACCTCTCCATTTTTGTTTTCTTTTTGCTTAAACATATTTTCACTGCATTCAAAGCCTATAGAAGCATTTACTTCATTACATTTTCTACCCCTAGAAGACCTAATGTGATTTTAGTTTCATTGGTCCGCTTAATCTTTTCAGTTTGTGCGTACGCTCGTCGTTTAAGTGAATATTTGGGTCGATTTTTCAAATTTATAAAGCAATATTGTGCTCTTCCAAGTGTGTAATCGATGGAATATAATTTGTTTTTAAGCATAAAGTGTAACTGCCTTTGCGCGGTAAGTAAGTGCGGTAAACCGTTCAAAAATTATTGTTAGGTATAGCGCATACTCGCTTCGAATATTATACTGTTTTCATTAAAATGGAAACTATGAATCTTGTTTGTGGCAGTTGGTAGTAAAATTGTTTTTGCAAGAATTCTATTGCTATTTATTCAAGCCTTTTGGTGGTATTATTTATTATATTGGGTATATAACTTAATTCGTGCGGTTTTTTTTTCAAAATTTGAACGTTTATTTAGGAAAAACATGTACAATAGTGTTATTCAAAGTACTGCCCACCTAAAGCTATGACTTTTTTCCATCTTTCTAGCAATTTGTGGATCCCATCCCAAAAGAACTGCGCCGGCTTGGCAGCCAAGAATGAATCAAGCCAATTTTTCATATTCTGCTCTGATGTGAACCGTATTTCAGTGAGGGCGTTCTGCATCGACCGGAACAAATTAGTCAGAAGGGGCAAGGTCTGGGCTATAAGGCGGGTGGGGTAAGACTTCCCATCAACTGTTTTCCAAATAGGTCTTAACTGGAATAGCAACGTGGGGTTGAGCGTTGTCATGATGGAATATTATTGCCTCGTGTCTGGTCGCATATTCCGGGCGTTTTTCGGCTACTGCTCTCTTCAAAGGGATTAATTGTGTTCGGTAGCGTTGTCCATCGATGGTTTCACCCGGTTTTAGCAGCTTATAATACAGCATACCCATCTGATCCCACCAATTACAGAGCATTACCTTCGCGCCATGGACATTCGGTTTTGCCGTTGATTTGGCTGGTTGGCCGGGTTTCACATATGATTTTTTCCGCTTGGGGTTGTCGTAATGGATCATTTTTTCATCACCAGTAACAATCCGATGCAAAAATAACTTCCTTTTGTGGCGTTCCAGCAGCATTTCGGATATGCCAAACCGCCTTTCGACGTCTCTCGGCTTGAGTTCATGTGGAACCCGATTTCCTTGCTTTTAAATGTATCCAGCTGCTTTTAAACGTTTTGAAATGGCTGCTTGAGTGACACCCAAAGATTCTGCAAGCTCTTCTTGTGCTTGGCAACAATCTTCATAGAGTAATGCTTCCAGATCTTCATCTTCAAACTTTTTTGGCTGCCCAGGACGTTCATCGTCTTCCAAGCCAAAATCACCAAATTTTAATCGTGCAAACCACTTTTGGCACGTTCGCTCAGCTAGCGCATGTTCACCATAAACTTCCACCATAATACGATGACTTCCGGCAGCAGTTTTCTTCATATTAAAGTAATGAAGAAGAACTCCCCGCAAAAACACTTTTTCGGGCACAAAGTTTGACATATTTGAGTGAAAAAAAATTATTGTTGTTTACGCTTCAAATGAATGACAAATACTGAAATGACGTACAATAACAGTAGCTTTCCAACGCATGTTCCAATGGAATAATACAAGTTACGCCATCGCTTAGCAAACCATACGAATTAAGTTATAGACCCAATAAGTTTTTTTTATTTGTTATATGTGTATATTAGAATATTTACGTATATATCATATATTTCAATTGAAATGAAATAGTGTAATACACCACAGATATAAGGGTCTAAAGAATAAAAAATAATTTGTTTAATACAGTATCAAATGAAAGGCCTGATGAATAGAATTAGCTTAGAAGCTATGTGATGGTACTAGTAACTCAGTATTGTGAGTTATCTCTTTCTTCACAACTTTCTTGATATCGGAATGGGTTTGGATAGTTGATTACAATACATACATACATCACTTATTAAAATCAAAATAAATTATAATTTTAATAAGAAAGGTTAATAGCTCTAGCTGCCAGGGCTTGGCACTTGGATCGATGACATTCGACCCTTTCGCATAGGTCTGGAATTTGCCTAAGTAATGGCAAAGGCCATCCTGGCCAAACAATCGCTTACTCGACAGGTGACTGGCAAGGTAGATGTTGTAGTAAAGGCGGAGAAAAAGGTGAAACCTTTTTAGCGACCGAAGGGAGCTACCCAGCCCACAAATTTGGTTCAATTCAAGTTTGGGGAAGATGGTTCGCTTCGCTCGCTAACAGATCTTTTTCTTTTCTCAGCAGGGTATAGCCGTTCACGCGACGCCCTATGGGAAGAGTTGTCTACCATAGGAAAGGTGGAACTTCAATTCGATGGTGCTTGTGGAAATAAGCCTTCCGACGAATTTATAAGGCGCTATATCGAGGAAGTGTGCGATGTACCTTGAGAGGCTCCTAGGACTGCTCCATGTGTAGAATCGGGAGCTTAAAGCCGATGCATGGAGAGTCCTTAAGACGGGGTATAGACGACAGTATGGCCAGCTGTCCCTAAACAGGGATTGTCTACCATACCTCGAAAAATCGAATGGTAAGGTATACTATGGGCAGGTTGATGGTCAAGCCATCGACCCAAGATGATGGAAGTTCTGCAGATAAACCAACACCACAGTAAGGCAGCGACGGTCTATCTAGTGGAGTACATCGATAGACAGCACGTCTCAGCCATACTCGTACAAGAACCCTGGATCAATAAGAATAATGTGATCCAGGGACTCAGGCTAAGTAATTATGACTTGTTCTTCAGGGCAGAAGGTAAGATTAAGACTTGCATCCTTATCAAAAAACAAATAAAGGCATTTCTTTTGAATAATTTCAGCTCAGTTGATCTGACGACAGCGATCTGTAAGGGGAAGTGTGGCAAACCACTTCGTCTGACCTGGCCATATCTACCCTATGATTCTGAGGTAGTTATCTCAGAGAAACTATGGGGCTTGACGAGGCAGAAAGATCGGATACTGGTGGTGGGCTGTGATGCGAACGCCCATCACACACATCGGGGAAGCGGCGATACCAATACCAGAGGTGAGTGCTTGTAGGATTTTATTTTACTGTCCGACCTCATTATTTGTAACAGGGGGAATTCACTCACTTTTGTGGTGAAAAATAGGCAGAAGGTGATAAATTTCACCCTTGCTACAGATAGAGAAGGGTTAGAAATCAGGGATTGGAAAGAAGTCGATGAAGCGTCAATGTCGGATCACAGATGGATACGCTTAAAAGTGAACTTTCAGAATAGGGTATCTAGTTTTCAACCGAATCCCAAGGAAAGTATACAGAAGTGGTAAATACACATCTGGAGACCCAATCAATCACCTGCGATAATATTGACAGCTTTGAAAGGGAGGTAGGAAATATAAGTGGGGTACTAACGATGGCGTTCAAGACAGCTTGTCCGGCTTACCGAACACCTAAAAGTGCTCAGCCAAAATGGTGGAATAGGGAAATAGGTCATAAAAGAAAAGAGGTTAGGCAACTTTATAAAAGGGCGAAGCTCTTCAAAAGTGACTGTAAGTTGAACGAGTACTATGATTGTAAAAACCAATTCAAGTACCAAATAAGGAAGTTAAAAAGGGCATCATGGCAAAGGTACTGCGAATCTATGGTGGAAAAACACACGAAGCTTCGAGGCTGCTCAAAATGCTTTCAAAAGAAGCGAATGTCCCTAGCTTTCTAAGGAACAACGACGGAACGTGCGCTGACAGCAGTCGAGTTCTTATTAACAGGAAAAAAAAATACTGTGGCCAATTCAGTCCTTTAAACCCTATGCTCTGGTCCGAATGGTGTTCTACCGATTATGCTTCAGAAAGCACCGGAGGTAGCTATACAAAAACTTTTGAAACAAAGTATAAAATCGGGATATATTCCAATGGCTTCGAGTGAAGTTAAGGTGGTTTTTATACCTAAAGCCGGCAAGCAAGAGCACATAACAGCACAAGACTTTAGATCAATAAGTCTGTCATCTTTTATGCTTAAAACCCTGAAGCGCTTACTGGATATTCACATCAGGGACAGATGCAGTAAAGGTTTTTTGACCGGGTCATAGCATGCCTGCATGAAAGGCAAATCTGTAGAAACTGCCCTACATGAGGTGGTGTGGGAAATTGAAAGAAGTCCACACTTCGGTGAGTTTGCGATGGCAGCCTTCCTAGATGAAGAAGGAGCCTTCAATAACGTTAAGTTCAGCGCCATTAAAGGTGCTCTAGTAGACGCACATATAAAACAATGGATAACAAATTGGGTTTGCAACATGCTTGCAAGTGGGATAATAAACTGTTTTATTGGAAAAAGCTCGGCTGGAATATCAGTGACCAGGGGAACCCCTTAAGGGGGAGTCATGTATCCACTCTTGTGGGCGTTGATCATCAATGACATTCTTAAAAAGCTTAATTCAATCGTTTTTAGCGCCACGGCATACACAGATGACGTAGTTATAACATTGGAAAATACTTAAATAATTTAAGTGAGATTATGGGGCTTGCCTTGAAGAAGTTCAGCACTTGGGCAAGCAGCTGTGGTCTCAATATCAACCTCTCCAAAACGGAAGTGTTTCTTTTTACCAGAAAGTACAAGATACCGCAGTTAACACTCCCAAAAATCAACGAAGTGGAACTGTCCCCTTCCGACAGCGCGAAGTATCTGGGCGTGATTCTGGACAAAAAACTGAATTGGAATCTCAATGTAGCGGAAAGAATCAAAAAGGCATCTAATGCTCTTTTTATGTGCAAAAGAAGTGTAGGAAAAACTTGGGACCTAAAATCTATTACGGTGTTTTGGCTATATACGGTGGTGGTGAGACCCACAGTCTGATTCGACCCACGAAGCGCCAGTAGCTTCGGACACCGCACGATCCCAGAGGAGCTACTACCAGGCAATACTATTAAATGGATGAAATCCCTTCCTTAATCAATTTCGACATTCAGTATGATATAATATATCCGGAGAGGAAGGACTGGCAAGAAAATGCGGCTCGAAGACAGAGGAAGAAACAGGTTCCGTTATCTTCTCGGAGGACCCGGAACTGAGAGTGTCCATAAGGCTACCGGACACTAGTAGTGTCTTTTAATCAGAGGTTCTTACAGTCAGGGGACGTCGCACAATGCCACTTCTCGACGGTTACAGATCTAGGAAGCTTATTAGGCTAAACAGGGATAAGCTTAGAACGCCAATAGGAATATTGATGCGCAAAGAGACTCAAATTGACAAATACAGATAGTTGTAGATCCTGCGGTGATCTACAAGCAGTTGAGGAAAGAGGTTGCGGGAAGGGGTTGTTGCCACTTGAAGTTAAATTCAACTGGTCCCACAGGGATTGCGAAGGGCCCGTTTTGGTGCCAAGTGATGTGTCTTATGACACATCCTGTTTAATCTAACCTAATGGAAAAATCCTTAATCAAAACTTTTGTTAGGCATAATAAAGGTCAAGCGCCACCGAAACAAACCCCGAACCGAAGCCTGTAGAGATGAACTAGGGAACATCGTGGTAGAATCGCAGTCGGTGCTGAGGATTTGGAAAGACCATTTCTGCAGACTGTATAACGGTGATGACAAACCAAATACCGCTGTCAGGCAGAATCAACCTTTCAACCAGGACGATCATGACCAACAATTCCGTCCACCCGACCTGGATGAAGTGAAGATAGCTATATCGAAGCTTAAGTCCAGCAAAGCTGCTGGAGCGGACGGCATAACCGCCGAGCTCTTCAAAGCGGCAGGCGATGCCTTGGTAAGGACCATAAACCAACTCATCTGCAAAATATGGTCAGACGAAACAATGCCCGACGAATGGAACCTCAGCATTGTTTGTCCGATTCCCGAGAAAGGAGACCCTCCGAACCGCTGTAGTTGGCGCGAGGCATCAGTCTTCTTAACATCAATTACAAGATCTTATCTGCTGTATTATGTGAACACCTGAAGCCATTCGTCAACAACCTGATAGGTCCATATCAGTGTGGCTTCAGACCAGGAAAGTCCACCATCGACCAAATATTCACACTACGGCAGATCTTGGTGGAGACCCATGAGCTTCAGATCGATACACACCGTCCATTCATCGATTTTAAGGTCGCATATGACAGCATCTATAGAGACGAGCTACGCGGAGCAATGCCTATGTACAATGTCCGTCTGTGAAGGATGACGATGGAAAATGCACGCTCCCCCATTAAGGTCGGTAAAGATCTCACCGATACATTTGATGTCAAGGAAAGATTTAGACAAGGCGATGCGCTTTCATGCCATATTTTCAACATCGTACTTAAAACAATAGTGCAAAACTCACGAGCAAAAACAAGAGGCACTATCTTTCAAAAGTCCGTCCAACTACTCGGATACGCCGACGATACTGACATAACCGGGAGAAGGCAGCGTGACGTCAGTAGCGCTTTGGCGAGACGGAAGCGGCGAAAATGGATTTAGCTGTCAACGAGGGCAAAACCAAGTATATGCTGTCAAGTAAATAGGGCAACCAACATCGACGTCTCGGGCCTAACGTTACGTTTGACAGACATAGCTTTGAGGTATAGTAGTTAAGGACTTTGTCTACCTAGGCTCCGCTATAAATACAGACAACGACACCAGCGTTGAGATCAAATGAAGAATAACTCTTGCACACTGTTGTTTCTTTGAGCAAGTGGAAGGGGACCTCAGCCAGCTTAGCGTGCGAAACTGGAGGCAGCTAGTCAGGGATCGAGCTGGCTGGAGACGCCTGTTGACTGAGTCCCAGGTCCACCCCGGACAGTAGCGCCACTTAAAAAAGAAGAAGAATCAAGGTCAAGCGAGAAATAAGCGGTTATACGAGTATATCACGCTGATATAAAATAAAAAGACATTAGGAATATCAATCAAATTAAATTCGGAGATAGAGATGAAACACGTTGTAACAAATTGTCTAGTTTGATATTGATCACATCTCTAAGCCCCATGTGGTCTTAATGAAAGCATGAGTTTATTTATGCCTGTTCATTCCTTTCGGCGATGGCGATGGCGCGATAGTTAGCTCATCGGACTATCACGCAGAGTCTGGGTTCGATTCCTGGCTGGGTCACCAACAATTTTTCAAATCGCCGTCACCTTTTCGGCGGGCAATGGCAAACTCCCGAAAGAAAAATTGCATACAAAAAAGCTTCTAAGGAGGTCCCGCTCAGATGTGAAAAAAAAGAGAAAATGAGCAACACAAATGAGCGTCAAGAAGCTAGGCCATGGCCCATACCGGGCTGCCAGCGCAGCCATTCCTTTCGTAGTTTTCGATTGATGTTCGCGGTATGCTGTGACGAGTTTCTAGATACACAATTGAAATAAGAGAACTGGCGCTTGCCATCGGGTGCTAACGGTAGGTAGTTTGTACAAGTGTCTAATTTTACGATATTGACGGTGGTGAGATGAACCATTTCTTCCGGGCTTAGTAGTGGGACCATGATTTAAGAAATGAGAGTAATAAGAAAATGACGATAAGCATCCCCTGAGGTTCTCATCAACGAGAAGGTACACGTTTTCATTTCGCAAAAATTTGTTTAAAAAAAAAATGCCCCATACCCTAGAATGGCAAGGAGAATACAAGCATATAAAAGCAAATATAAAAAACACATTGTCCTTATCATTCGTTCTCAAAGTGTGGTCTACACCTAAGTATTGAGGGTCTATTACAAGGAATAATCTGTCAGTCCTGGAAATTTGGAGGAAAATTTGAGTGAAACTTTTAGAGGTTGTGGTGCTCGAGAGTCCCGACCCGTCAGTGTCTGCCTTCGAGTTTGAGGTAATTGTCATAGGAACATTAATGTTTATGGGATTAAATTCCTATGAGGAGTTGAAATATTTCGCATTATACTTACAAGATTAGGCCCTATTTATTTTTCCATTTAATTTGTGGACCATTTATTTCGAAGCCAGCAACAGTTTTGATTTAATCAAATTGGCCAGATATAATTGTGTGAAAGGAATGTGTAATGAAATCACAATCAGTAATCAGGATTTCAAAATAGCATTTCTGCCGACTATACAACGGCAATGATGGACCAAGCCAGGATAACCCTTTCAACCAGATGACCAAGACAGGATAAAGTAAAAACAGCCATATATCTATAAACTAAAATCCAAAAAAGCTCATGGAGCGGATGGCTTGACTGCGATAGGCGATGATTTGTTAAGGAGCATACAATATGATCAGCCATTGAATGTCCTATGAATGGAATCTGAGCGTTTTTTGTCCGATTTTTAAGAAAGGAGCGCCTCTGAACTGCTTCAACTACAGTGTCATCAGACGTCTTTATATTGCCTTATCAACTGCATTGCGTGAACGCCTGAAGCTGTTCGTCAGCGCTAAGATCAAACGAAGAATAACTCTTACAGATTGCTGCCTCTTAAGGGTATGAAGGTATTGACTAGCAAAGCCCAATTGCAACAAAAGTGACCTTATATAAGTGAACTCATTGTTGAGGGCTAGGTCCACGCCTGACTTAAGCGCGACCTTAAGTATGAAAGTAAAGTAATGTAAAAGTTTGAAAGAGGTTACTAATAGACTCTCGTAAAAGGCAAATTTTTAACTGCATATATCTTAAACATTTACAAACATATATATGTATGTTGGAAAATGCTTACAACTGAAATGCATAACACGTAATTCTTTGCAAGACTTGGTTTGGCATGAAATCTAAAAAAACATCCAAACGTTATTTAAACAGCATATTTTGTTTCACCAATGCGTTATTTAACCATTAATTTTTCAATGTCACTCTTAATTTCTGCCAAATGTCGAAAGTTATTCATCCAAAGCGAATGAAATTGCAAAATGTCGATTTCGATAGTGCAATTAAGCTCGCCCATCACTATTTTACAACACCCAACAAGAACAAAAGTCATCGTCGAAAAGCAATCAAGCACCCTTGTTAAGGGACAATGTCAGTTTGGCTTCCTCTGTAAATAACTAGCGTAAAGTCTGTACACACATACAAATGTACATTAACTTCACTGCTACATACATATTTTGTTGAAATACAATATGAACTGTAGTAAATTTAGCAATTCAACCCTACAGATGTTTTACTGAGAGGTAAAAATGTTGAAATTTTATTTTACGTCATGGGCCAATCGTTTTCTAAATAAACAAAAAATATTAACTACCAATATATACGAGGTGTACCAAAATTATTCACCCCATGTTTTTGAGTTATATTTTTTTTAATTTCCATTATTTTTTCAAATTTCTTTCAGATTACTGTGAATCAACTCAAAAAATTTTAAAATGTATAGATACACACCTAAGCAACGTGGTGCAGTAGCTTTAGTGTACACCCGAAACTATTATTCAATTTTTGCTTCGTAAAGGGAATTCCGAACAAAATTCCCTCGGCAACAGGCGCCTATTGCTTAGACAATTAGACGTTTATTGGCTCGAATTTAGGAGGATGGAACCACTAGTGATCGCGTGCGTACAGGAGGAAACCGAACAAGTCTGTCCTTTGAAAATATTGAGCTTGTTAGCGAAAGTTCGCGAAAAGCTCCTTAAATATCTTTAAGACGACGATCCGCACAGTCTCCCCGACTCCAATAACAAATCTGCGCAGAATAATGCATTCAGACTTACACCGTTTTTCTTACAAGATACAGTTAGTTCAATCTATGCGCCCAGCTGATTTCCAAACACTCTGAAGAGATCTTAAGCCTTTACAATGAAATTGATGGTTTTTATTTGTTGATGACGCACGAAGCCCGCTTTGAGCTGAACGGAACAGTCAACAAACAAAACGGCAGGTTTTGGGGAGAAACGAACCCAAGAGAAATTCATTTCAGACCCTTACAGCCCCAAAGGCTAACCCCTAAAGGGTGACTTCCTGATTCATCAAAGGGCCGTACTTCTTCGAAGACAGTGAAGGAAATGTAGCAACAATAACTCGTTAACACTTTAGGGAGATGATCCATGAATTGTTGGTACCCGAACTGAAGAGATTAGGCTTGCAGAATATGTAGTGCTAACAAGACGGAGCCACTGCCCACACAGTTCGCAGATCAATGGACATACTCAGGGAATTGGCCAGCGCGTGCACTGGACTTTTATCTGTGGGGATATTAAAACTCGACAGTTTACATTAATAAGCCAGCTACTCTACAAAACCTCAAGGAGAACATTCGAGCTGAAATATCCGCAATAATACAAGAAACCTTGGCTAGAGTCATGCAAAATGCTGTCAGAACTCTAATGGTGGACACTTTTTAGAAATTATTTTTCGAACTTAAAAATAAATAATTTACTGAATTAAATTACCACTTGCCATTTGCTATAATTGTTTTAATTAATTATTTCGAAAAATATAACGCGAAGAAATGAGGGATTAATTTTGGCACACCCTGCACATGTTATGTAATTTTTTTTATTTCGATCGACATAGAATAGATGCAAAAGGTTATAATCAAATTTTTACTTAATTTAATTTTAAACTTAAACTGAAAGTTTTCACAGTACCAAGAACATGGGGTGAAATATACAACAAAAAAAATCTTTATACTGACGGTACGACGATATTTATGTATGCATGCATACATTACATATGGAAGTATAGTTTGCAAATCGGAGCGCTAAATAAAACAAAAGAACTTTGAAGTACTCGTAGAATCGTTTCCTAACAATTACTTCGTTACGAGTACTATCGCTACAATGTCAAAGGATTCGAAAATAAGAAGAACCTTAATTGAAAATGAAATGGAAATGAAAAAAAAACTGAAAACGAATGACAGCAAAAAGCTTTGAGCATGACTGACTAAGAAAAATATTTTTAGCTACAGTATGATAAAGGGGAAGCAACTAATCGATAGTTTTACTTGTATAAAACATGTTAGACTCTTGCTTTAGGGTGAATAATTCGTTTCCGGTGCGAGTTTTTGGTTTGTAAAAATTGTTGGTTTTGGTTTGGTTTTTATCTTACTTTTAATAACATTTTAATTCGTTGTTAACAACTTGCTTCTATTCGTGTTATTGTGTACCATGTATAACATATACTATTATTTTTTATAGATAACGGAACTAGCAGTCGTTAATTAGATTTGCACGTTACAAACTAATTTGGTAATTGATATTGAAAAATACCGCCGCTTTAGCGTTTCTGAATGTAGCTATCTTGGTGTCTGGTTCTTATTTTTCTCTCTTTTGTCTCGCCTCTTTCTCACAAGGCACTGCTAGAGTTCTACATCGTTCATACTTGCTAATTTAGAGCATCATCTCGGCATTTTGCGCGGCGAAAACAATTAACAAAATTAGTGCTAGAAGTTTCTTACTGAACAACAGTGAAATTGGATTAAACTTTACCAAGCTGAGCTTTTCGGCAACTTAACCATTGTTAGACCCTAATTAAAGAAAGAATCGTAGAGAAAACCGTAGATCCCAAAATCTAATGACTTGTAGATAGCTAGAGCTGACAAACAAGTCAATAGATGAGTTGTTTTGCTCCAGCTCTTTTTTTTAAAGATATGTATTCAACCTACAGTCTGTGAATATTCATAATAAGAGAGGAGCTCATGTCTCAAAATGCAGCATAATATTTGAGGTTCCAGTCGTTAGTCAAATAATTTATTTTAGAAAATATCGTAGAAAACTTTTCTCTCCCTCAAAAGGAAAAAATATTGGCATTGGGTTGCAAAAAAAATTGTTGAGCTGTCAATGTAACCAACTGTATTTTAAATGTTTGTTATATAAATAATCGAATGAATTCCATAAGTCGTTAAGTTAATGACTTTATTTTATTTAAACAAAAAAGTTATAGCCCCTTGAAAGAACAACCTTTATATGAATTTTCTACATAATAATATACATATAGGGTGAGCCAACAGATGGTGTGGATGTTGGCTGTTAATTGCTAACATTTTGTGAACCTGAACTTGAATTGGTCTTTTTGATAGGTATCACACAATCTTTGGCAATTTTAGTTATAGAGTCGTTTACCACGCAGTAGCACATTTTTGTTATTTAATCTTCTTCTTCTTCTTATCCTTTTACTGCATTGCTCCTGCTCCGCTTATGGGGTTGGCTAGTGTCGCAGACCGCAGAACGCGTCTACATAATGCTCGGATCGCTTCAGTGGTTAGCACCAGGCGTTGTTGCGCATTTGCCATCTGAGTAATCCAGGAGTTTTCTTTCCGACCAAATTTTCTTACAGTTGGAGTGACAGTAGTTGCTAGTGCCTTTTTAACCTGATTTTCCGCAGATCTTCTTTGTACGTGGCAATACCAGCTTATTCTATTCGCCTCAAGCTGTTCGGTTACCGAATTCTTTATATGTAGACTTCCTCTTATACGCGTGCATCTAATGCAAACGCGTTTAGTGACTCCAATAGATATCCTTAACATTTTCATTTCCGCTGCCGTCATTTTGTTTTTAAACGCTTCGTACATTGTCCAGCACTGTGAACCGTATATAAGAGCTGGTCTAACAACCGTCGTGTAGAGTTTCCCCTTTAATTAAAGTGGATATTTTCGGTCGCAAAAGATTCCCGAATTTTCCCGCCATTTCATCCATCCCACACTTACTCTGTGGTTTACAGTTTAAAGATAGTACTTTTCGGAAAAACTATTCCGTCTAACATTATATCCGAAACAGGTCGCAACGGATGCGCAAATGGGCACGTCAAATGCTCCGTCTTTGAACGACTTATTTTAAACCCGTTTCTCTCTAGCTCATTTCTCCATGAATCTAAGGCGTTCTGTAAATCTTCGACTATCTTACCTTCACGTGTTTATGTTTTATTCTTATACGTATACAGCTGGAAAAATATGTTTTACAATTTTTGGAAAAATTTTAATGAATCACATTATTATTGAATGCAATAATTGTCGCGAGAAAATGCATGTTTTTTAGAATTATAAAAAATAAGGAATTTTTTCTAAAAGTGTTAGTTTTTTAGATAGTTAATTGCGGCAACCAACTGCAAATTGCAATGAATTATAAGAGTTTTTTTTATTCAATCACGTTTTATATAAGAACTGGGAATTTGTATAATCTAGGTCCCCAAATAAAGTCATCCAAAACTGGATATTGTTTTTTTCTTGTTCGATATGTAATAAAAAACCCCTGGATATCAAAAGAAAGAAAAATATCTCTTTCTTTCAAGCAATTTTAAAACTAATACATTACTTCCCTAAAAATAACACATATTTACAAAATATTCTTGGAAGTATATAAGCTTTTAAAATTATCACAATATATTCAGGAAAACACTTTAGGAAATAGAGATAAACATTTTACAGAAGGTACGAGTATTATTTTAAGTATGCTTTCGACCACTCGAAATCTAATTTAATATTTATTTTTAATTTTTTGAAACGCTCAGTTGCAGTTACGTATGTTGAGACATTTCGAGTCTTTCTAAATCGTAGTAATGCTACAGATTTGCAAAATTCCAACATGAGTGCAAATGAAGCTCTCCACATAATGCAACGTGATATCAACAGCTTCTTATTCAACTATTCTTTAGATACTTTTCTAAGTTATAAAAGAATATAAATAAAATGTGTGATTTCGAAGTACTTGGGTTTTGTGTTTTTTTTTTTTGAGTTGTGGAGTATCTGCAACATTGGATAAATTACCCACAATTGTAATATTTATTTAGCTATTTATTTAGCTATATTATATAAAAACTTAAACTTAAGAAAAAGGAAAATGATGAAGAAAACCTCGTTTAAGGACGGAGGTGCTGCAGTTAAAATCAAAAATGGTGAGTTTTGAGTTGACTTAGGGTAATATAGATTGGTAGAAGGCTATGATAAATAGTGTGTCTTCTACTTTCCTTTGCTTCGCTTTTAGAATACCTCGTCGTTTCAGAAGAGACTTCAAAGATTAAATAGAAGAAAAAGTCGTCAAATGTTCTCAATTCTGGTTAAATGAATTCGTGAAAGGGAGACCACCCTTGACTAGTGTTTTCAAGCAGACAACATATCTACGCTTTTTTAAATAAGTTTGGTGTGGTGCAGAATAGCTTTGGAAAAGTTAGTATCTTCAGCGTGAAACGAGAGCTTTGAGTTTTAAATAGCACAACAAGATCTTTTTGAAGTAAGGATGAAAAGAAAAAAACCTAGGTGTTGGCTTGTATAACATCAACAGTGGTCAAAAGGGGATGTTTTCAAACAAAAGTAGTAATAAGTGTTAAAGATAGGAAAATAACCATTTTCATAATCATCTGGAAGAAAAAGGTGAAAATAATCACCATATGAGATATCTTTACTGAAATCTGTTCCAATATCGTTTGTATGCATAGTTGTTGCCATTTTCTAGTGCTGCGAGGGAGGGTGCGAATTCAATTAGGTTTGTATTGGGTCTATAACTTAATTCGTGCGATTTGCTAAGAGATGGCGTAACTTATATTATTCCATTGGAATAGCTACTGTCATTGAACGTTATTTCAGTATATGTCATTCACTTGAAGCGTAAACAACAATAATTTTTTTTCACTCAAATATGTCGAATTTTGTGCCCGAAAAAGTGTTTTTACTGTAAGAAGAAGAAGAAAACTGCTGCCGAAAGTCATCGTATTATGGTGGAAGTTTATGGCGAACATGCGCTAGCTGAGCGAACGTGCCAAAAGTGGTTTGCACGATTTAAAAGTGGTGATTTTGGCTTGGAAAACGATGAACGTCCTGGGCAGCCAAAAAAGTTTGAAGATGAAGAGCTGGAAGAACTGAAGATTGTTGCCAAACACAAGAAGAGCTCGCAGAATCATTGGGTGTGACTCAAGTAGCCATTTCAAAACGTTTAAAAGCAGCTGGATATATTCAAAAGCAAGGAAATCGGGTTCCACATGAACTCAAGCCAAGAGACGTCGAAAGACGGTTTGGCATGTCCGAAATGCTGCTGGAACGCCACAAAAGAAAGTCATTTTTGCATCAGATTGTTACTGGTGATGAAAAATGGATCCATTACGACAACCCCAAGTGCAAAAAATCATATGTGAGACCCGGCCAACCAGCCAAATCAACGGCAAAGCCGAATATCCATGGCGCGAAGATAATGCTCTGTATTTGGTGGGATCAGATGGGTGTGCTGTATTATGAGCTGCTAAAACCGGATGAAACCATCAATGAACAACGCTACCGAACACAATTAATCCATTTGAAGAGAGCAGTAGCCGAAAAACGCCCGGAATATGCGACCAGACTCGAGGCAATAATTTTCCATCATGACAACGCTCGGCCCCACGTTGCTATTGCGGTTAAGAACTTTTTGTTCCGGTCGATGCAGAACGCCCTCACTGAAATACGGTTCACATCAGAGCAGAATATGAAAAATTGGCTTGATTCATTCTTGGCTGCCAAACCGGCGCAGTTCTTTTGGGATGGGATCCACAAATTGCCAGAAAGATAGGAAAAAGTCATAGCTTCAGATGGGCAATACTTTTAATAATACTATTGTACATGTTTTTCTTAAATAAACGTTCATATTTTGAAAAAAAAAACCGCATTAATCGAATTTAGTTATGTACCCAATAGTAGCTTGTATATTGTAGAATACAGGTTGCTTTGTCGCCTAGAGGTAATCATAAATTTACTCTGAAAACTTAGGTTTCGAAAGGATTATGTGTACGAGAAAATGTTCCAATGGGTATTTCATTTTGTATCCCTTTCTTGACTGTTAAAGAACTATTTCAAATGAAAAAAAATTATCGTTTTTAATTCGGCTATGCTGGGTGGGTGAAACTGTTTCAAGGGCTGCAACATTTTTAAGGTCAAGTAGGGGAATGAATTTTATGAGGCGAGGTTGTGTGGAGGTGGTTGGGTGTTGTAGAAAAAGGGTAGGCACTGACAGGTTTCAACCTGGCGATATCCAGTGTTGCAACTATCTTCTTCATCTGAAAATAAATTCAGACAAATGTACTGGCTACTAGGAAGATATTCCAAGTTAAGCATACATAACAAACTGCTCATCTATTAGCAAGTGCTTAAGCCTGTTTGGACGTATGGTATACAACTTTGGGGTTTTACTAAACCAAGCAACCGAAATATTCTCCAGGGCTATCAAAACAAAGTTCTAAGACAAATCGTGAAAGCCCCATGGTATATCAGAAACAGTGATATCCACAGAGACTTAGGAATAGTTACCGTCGAGGACGAAATAATGAACCTTGCTCCGTATTCGTCTTCATGGTCATTGTAATAATAAAATACTCCAAATTCTGGACGAAACAAACTTAGTGCGTCGATTACAAAGAATGAAACTATTCGATCTGGCGTGATAAGGCCTATCCGCATATAAAAGCCGTACTAGCAGGTGCTTTTGCTGGAAAGCTACCTGCCCCACGTGAACGTTATTTGAAATGGAAACTACTTGATAAGGTAACTTAGTTGTAGTCGTTAAGAAGAGAGGCGTGTTTTTAGTGAGTAAGAATCTCACACTACTATGAGCAACGGGTTCATAGTGTCTATGAAGATTTTCACACCTACCCACCAAAAAAAAAAAAAAAAAATATCTTCTTCACATCAATTGTGCTTATAATACCTCCACGTAGTAACCGCCGGGTACTAGTCAGTGTCCATCCGGACTGGACCTGATAAACTTATAAGTGCGAGTGCTGACCAGCAGACAAAAATAGCAGCACTATAAACGAGACACCGGATGAACTCCCCAGATGGAATAAACGGTGAAAATAATGCCGAAACAAATGAGACCTTATCTGGGCTACTCTGACATTTTTGGAACTCAGGCCGGTTAGTATTTCCGAGAATAAGCCAGGGTCTTGGAAAAGAGATGGTGGTGGAAGAGCCCTTAATGGACCAACGACAGCACTCACATCCCAGAACGGGTTACAAGCTTTCGGTCCAACCAACCCATCCTCCAAGGGGTATCAAAAATGGAACTGGCCCTTCAGGTTGGGGATTGTGCCGACGGGGTAACTACCCGATCATGTAAAAAAAAGACGAAAGTTACGAAGCAACAACAAACCTCTTATACGGACGGACTTACTGTTGACAACCCATACTAACGATTTAAGGACAACGAACTTCGGATATGCACGGGGAATGTTAGGCTCCTTAACAAGCCACGAGCAGCCGAACAACTAACTAGACTGCTGAAAAGCAGACATTACCGCCATCCAAGAAATGCGATGGGGTGGGACGGACAACAAGAGGATGAAAAATTGCGACATCTACTACGGTGATTGTCATCGATCGCAAAACCAGCCAACATCGACTCGGACCACTACCTTGTTGCAGCCAAGGTACGGGTGCGGATATCCCGAACAACTCCAAGACCGGATAATATTGAGAGGAATTTCGACGTCAGACGTCTACAAACGCAAGAGATCGCCAAGTCCGATCGATTCTCTCTTAACCTCTTAAGAAGTCCCTTGCCGCTAGAATCAAGCATCGAAGACCAGTGGCAACACTGCCAGAAGGCCATCAGAGATGCCACTTCTGATGTGCTGGGTTGCACTCGACAACCACAACGGAACCCCCGGTTTGATGATGAATTCTGGCAAGTACATGCAGCTAAGCAAAAAGCGCGCAATGCGGCCCTGCAAAAAGACTAGGGCTGCTCCCGAGCTTTATGAGCAGAAGCGGAGAGACGAACACAGGCTTCTCAGGAGGAGAAAGAAAGAGCATGAGAAGCGCGCGGTCGGGGAAATTGAGAGATGGATGAAGTGAAAAAAGCAATACCTAAGCTGAGTCCAACAAAGCTGCTGCAGCGGACGGGGCTTGACCGCCGAGCTCTTCAAAGCGGCAGGCTATGACTTGGTAAGGAGCATACACCAACTCATCTCTAAAATAGTTTGTCCGATACTCAAGAAAGCTCACCCTCTGAACTACGCCAACTAAAGAGGAATCAGTATTCTTAATATCCATATCAGGTCAGGAAAGTCCACCATCGACCAAATATTCACATTACGGCAGATCTTGGAGAAAACTCATGAGCTTCAGATCGATACACACCATCTATTTATTGATTTTAAGGCCGCGTATGACAGCATCTATAGTGATGAGCTATACAGATCAATGTCTAGTTTTGACATCCCTGCCAAACTCATCCGTCTGTAAACATCTCACCGAGACCTTTGATTTCAAAAAAGAATTAGGACAAGGCGATGCGCTGTCGTGCTATTTTTTTAATGTCATACTTGTGCGGGTGCTTTTGAGTAGACCCTGGGATAGGCGCTGGTTAGGGAATTTTCCTCGTTGAGGAATTGGAAAAAGAAGAAAAAAAAGACAGAGTTGAGATTTCTGGTCTTTATTAGATCTAATAGAACTCGACGTCTTACCTCGTGGAGGGTGATCGATAGAAGAAGAAGAGATCTTGATTAGTATAAATAAAAAATAGGTAGTTTGATAGTCGGGTTTGAATTGTAACAAGCAGCGAGCTCTTACATAAAATATTATAACTATTTGAAACTTATCGAAATCAGGAATTATATGCTTTTCACATGAACATTGCCGGCCGCCTTGCAGCAACCGGCGCAAAAGTAAAAAATATGCATATTAATATATTACAAAAGATACTGTCGTTAATTCAAGATATGCGATTTCATTATAATTTCATGAAATTAAACTTAAAACTACTGGGATCCTTTTGTTTTTGGAGGGAATCCAACCACTCCATTGGGAAAGGATAGGATAGAGGAAACTAATAAATTAATTATTTCTCAAAATAAACGATTACAAGGTTTTAAAGTATGATATAATGATACATAGGTAGTATAATTCAAATTCGTGAAATGATTTCATAATAAGTGCTATTTAAATTTCTTTTAATTTTAAGTGGAAAAAATTATTTTGTTTGCAAATATCCAAGTGTGTGAAAAATCTAGAGATACATACGAAGGACGCGGATGAATTTAATTTTAAGAGTCCAGTAGTACACAAAGCTTTACGATAGGCCTTGTTAGTATACCGAATTGCCTTTTAATATCTGCAACGCGTATTTTGCCGTCAGAGCCCGGATGTATTTTAACTATGCGTCCCATACGCCATTCATTTGGGAGGAGTTTTTCCTCTCGAATCACCACGAGATCATTGATGGCAACATCTCTTTGGGGATTTTGCCATTTATGTCGTTTATGCATTTCGCAAAGATACTCTTTAATTCCATCGAGTACAAAACTGTTGGTGAAGTAATTTTACTTTCTCCCATCGTCGAATACAGCTAATGGACATTTCAGATATGTCAGATTCAGGGGTAGCTAGAAGCGGACCACCGCGAAGAAAATGTCCTGGCGTTAAAGGTAGTGGATCACTGATGTTTTCGGAAAGCAGAGAGATCGGCCTAGAGTTAAGGCAAGCCTCAATTTTAGCCAACAGAGTCGTGAACTCTTCGAACGTAAACTTGTGGTCACCTGCGATTTTTCGGAAATGCAGGTTAAAGCTCTTAACTGCATCTTCCCAAAGCTCTCCCATATGTGGTGCTCCAGGTGGAATAAATTTCCATTGAAGTCTACGAACCTTATACTAGTCTGCAACGTCTGAAGAAAATTGTTGAAGGAAGACTTTAAATTCTTGAGCAATGATCTTACTTGCCCCCACCAAATTGGTACCGTTATCTGAGTAAATGCAAGTTGGCATCCCTCGTCTGGCAATAAACCTGTTCAGTGGTGAGATCACTAGTCGGCTCGACGTGTATCGCTTTTGAAGCAAAACATACGAAGACACAAACATATCCTTTAGATACTCTACAACCCCTCCCAGTAAAATTCTTTATAGCGAAGGGACCAGCAAAATCGAGTCCTGTATGCGCAAATGGTAGAAAAATTGCAGTTCTTTCAACCGGAAGGGCCGCCATTACTTGAGTTCTAAGTTGTTTTTTGTGGATGCTACAAGTTTTACATAAGCGAATGTGTTTTGAGGGATCCAGGATTCACACCGAATTCATCGTATCACTAACTGGTTACCTCCGTGAATTGAAAGTGTATGATAAAACTTGACAAGGAGTGAAGCGATATAGGAGTTATAGGGTAATATAATTGGAAACTTTTCACTATATGAAATTGTAGAACAAGCTAATCTTCCGTTGGACCGTATTATTCCATCAGAATCGATCATTGGATTGAGATTAAGAAGGGAACTTTTCTTGAATATATGCATCTCTTGCCTTAACCGTGCATATTCATCTGGATAATGGAAGTGTTGTGTACGTCTAATAATAAATAGTTTTGTTTCGGAGATTGAGAAATAGATATTGATGTATGCGAAAAATCACGTATGTATCGAGAATGGATTCGGTGAAAAAAACGCAATATGTAACACATCACATGTAGCATGTTTGACCGAGAAGAAAATTAAGCTTTCAATATTGGGAACAAGCATAGTAATCGGTCTTTGTTCCAACTCTTGTGGTGCCTTATATATAGATACTGGCCAAGTAGATTCTGACTGCTGAAGCCATGAGGGCCCATTCCACCACAACTGGTTATGTTGGAGTTCAAGTGGAAGAACTCCTCTGGTCGCTAAGTCAGTGGGATTCTCTAATGAACAGACATGGCGCCAATAAGATTTTGGGAAATGTGTTTGGATTGTAGACACTCGGTTAGCAACAAATGTTTTCCACGTATATGAAGGCTTGCCTAACCATGCTAAGACGATTGTGCTGTCAGTCCAAAGAAACTGTTCATAATTTGCAATTTTTAAATCTGGTAGGATGTGGGACATTAGCTTTGTCAAGAGAACCGCTCCACATAGCTCAAGTCTTGGCAAAGGTATTTGCTTGACGGGTGCTACCTTACTCTTAGCACATATTAGATACGAGGACCGAGTATCCGCACCTTGTGGAATACGTAGGTATAAGGTGGCTGCGTAAGCGCTCTCAGACGCATCATAAAAACAGTGAACCTGCATTGAGCTATAAGGGGTATATTTAACCCATCGAGGAACTCGTATATATTGGATATGGGGAAGCTCAGCAAAGAACGTTGTCCAGCGCTCACATGTACGAGGCAGGAGTGGCATGTCCCAAGACGTGTTAGCTTTGCAGTAACAACTACCGGGGCTAACCACCCCACTGGATCGAAAATCCGTGCAATGACTGATAAAACTCGACGCTTTGTCACTGGAGGATCATAATCACATAAGGTTGAGAAAAATTGAAACGAATCAAGTCTTGCATTCATATTCATCGATGATTATACTTTTATCATCGAATTTAAGAAAGTCTTCGTGATAGAGAAAATGTTGTGGAAGGTTTTTAATAACGCCGACACTATTTGATGTCCATTTTCGTAATGAAAAACCTGCTGAGGCCAGGGCCGATACCAACTCCTTTTGCGCCTTTAAACACGATTCAAGATCGTGAGCACCAGACAGAACGTCATCGACATAGAAGTGATTTTTCAGAATAGAAGAGGCTACCGGAAATTCAGCTTCTATGTCAATAGCAAGTTGTTTCACACCAAACGTTACTGTCTTTAACTCATAATCTTGACACTTGTCTTCAACGGACTTCCGAAAGAGGATTCTTTGATATGATGTATGGTCAGATGTACTCAAATCCGCCGATACATCTTTTCAACATCGGCGCTAAAGACATATCGATAGAATCGCCATCGTAAGATGAGGTTCATGAGATCAGATTGGAGAGCTTGCCCAACATGAAGAATGTCGTTGAGACTAAGACCGTTACTAGAAGAGTTCGACGCATTGAAGACAACTCTGATTTTAGTAGTGAGGCTCTCTGGTTTAACCGCGGCATGATGAGGCAGACAATAGAATGACTTCTCTGCCTTATCGCAAGTTTCGGGGGCTTGAACGGCCTTCATATGTCCTAGGGTGAGGTATTCCTCGAGCACATAATTGTATTTAGAATAGAGATCGACGTTTTTAGAAAACGATCTTTCATTACGTGAAAATTGTTGTAAAACGATTGCACGAGAATCACCCAACATTCGAGAAGAATCTTTGAAGCCCTACAATATAGCGACCATTGATGTCCCGTGTTGTTGTGTCTGAATAAAGTTGTTCGTAGAACTCGTCTTCTTTGCTAAGTGCTTTGTGGTCTGGAATCTCTTCCAGTTCCCAAAATTTAGAAACTTGATTGTCTAGCGAAATTTCAGAGAAGTAAGATAGGATGGTTTTTGATCTATGAACATTTCTTTGCAGTATCGGACCAGATAAGATCCAGCCAAAGACAGTCTTTTGGACAACCAATGAACCAAAAATATTTAGTTTTATGCCGTCGAGAATAATCGATGGATATATATCTGCTCCAATTTTGAAATCGATGTTGGAACTTTGGTAAAAGAAAGGATCGGCGAGGTCAAAATCGAAACGTCCTGAAAGATCCTCGCGATTAATATTAAAGGAAGGTGAATTGCCTGTAAGGCGTTTCAAAACAATAGCATTAACCGAGGCCGTAAAGGACTTCATATATCTCGAACTCAAAACTAAGGAGCATAGTTTTGAGGAAGTTGTCGTAACAACTGCACTCATACAGGAGATATTAGCTTGTATGGGCCTTACAGGAAGACGTAGTCTTCGCTGTGCATCTTCGGAAATAAAGCTCGCCTCCGATCCAGGATCAAGAAGAGCGCGTAGGGTAAATTTTGTGCCGAGATGGTAAATATCGATCAGAGCAGTAGCAAGAATAATACGTTCACGATTTTTCGAATAGAAGGATTGGACTTGTAGATAGGTTGGATTGCTTGTGGACTGTATATTTTGTATGGAAGTGCGTTGTGATAAACTGGTATGCGGTGCATTCGCAGTAAGTGAAGAAGAATCTTGCTTAGCTTGGACTTGAATCGGATTATGCAGAAGTGTATGATGCCTTTGTCGACAAAGCTTGCATGTAAATTGACTTTGGCAATCGTTCATTGAATGGGTTGATGAAAGACAATTCTGGCAATAATTAAGCCCTATTACCTTTGCAATCCTATTGGGGATCGAAAGTTGCAAAAACTTCGTACTAAATCGAAGAGAATGATTCTAAGATTTGGTATTGTTGGGTTAGAAACAAATCCATTTCTGCCCAGTCTGAAAGATCGCGTGGTTTTTTAATTGATTGCTCCCAAATCGAGAGTGTCGTTTCGGGCAGGCGATTAGAACACAAAAACACTAAAATTGGGTCACATGATTTTGTATCAACCTTATAGGCTTTGAGGATTGAGAGACAATCATTTATTTTACTTTGAAGCTTCTTAAGATTTTTGCCTGATTCTTCAGTTACCGAAGGGAGATTGAAAAGTGTTTTAAGCTGACGATTTACTAAAATCCGCTTATTTTCATAACGTTCTGACAAGGCATTCCAAGCCAGATCAAAGTTATCAGCTGTAAAGTCAAATTTGCAAGCAATGTCATGAGCTTCGTTTTTGGTTTTAGATCGTATAGAAGTAATTTCTGTACCGCACATAACTTTGGGTGATGTATGTAGATAGCGGTGAATAGGTCGCGAAATGATGGCCAAGACAAATAATCACCGTCAAAAGTTTCGGTGTCGCACGGGGGAACTTTTACACATAACCTAGTATCGAGAGATTTTTCTGGTACACCATTTACCACTGTAGCTTTTGACTGAGGATTGTTTACTAATTCATCCTCTATATCGTTATCTACGAGTATTAATTTTAACTTTCGAATTGAATCTATGATTTCACTTAAAGACGTCACGTAAAGAGTAAAGAGTGGATGAAGAATTGTATTTACCCTTAATGGCTTGTATGTGTTGTTCGGAAGCAGAGTCAGAGGCTTGTAAGCAAAACGAATAGGACTTACCGATCTCCGACCATAACTCTTTTAACTGAACTTTAGAAGCTTGTAAAGAGGTCGTTGTTTGATTTACGATGGGAATTTCCTTAAAGCACTTGCGAAACTCAAGTAACTGATCGGTAGAACCCACAAATTCATCTAATCCGATCATTATGTTAAATAAACTTTCAATCAGATGCACTTAATAACAAAGCGCGAATTAAAACAATCTAGAGGGAGGAAAATCTCACTCCAACTGCTAACGCGATCGCGACACACGTGCAAATAAAACCACTTGTTTAATTTTGGAGCGATTTAGAAAATTTTAGATACACGAACTTTACGCGCAGAATTTTACATTTAAGTGAATTTTTAATTTAGAATAGTAAATGATTAGCACTTATTAATTCACATACCTGTTTTACACTTCAAATTGATGATCTTAGGCTTGATTAATAAACACTTCTTTTTTTTGCGATGATTGATGTGTCGCGGCGATGTTAAGACTAGATGTTGTCAACTGGTACTGAGGACCAACGGTTGTTTTCGCTTCTTGTGAGTACAATTTGATCGTGCAGGTTAATGAAGATGATTATGATTGTTGAATTAAATGAGTTTTTGTTTGTTTGTCTATACTCCAGAGACAATTATAATGTGGAAATATGCTCTTTTTTTTTCTTTTGATGTTGATGTTGATGGAGGATGATGATTTTCACGGGGCGAGATGTGAAGATCTTGATTACTGATCGTTGATCGGTGATCGTGTCGATTTATGAAAACGAATTAATTAGGCACGAAATGCTAAATCAAGTTTGATGAATTGATGATTTGTACGATGAGTGTGATAGAATCTTGCACTTTTGGATTCAGGCTTCAATGCAATTGGTGAATAAATCCAATATAATTTAATTTGGTAATCGATGGACTATTGAGAATATTCGGGTCGATTGGACCAAAATGTGCGGGTGCTTTTAAGTAGACCCTGGGATAGGCGCTGGTTAGGGAATTTTCCTCGTGGAGGAATTGGAAAAAGATGAAAAATAAGACAGAGTTGAGATTTCTGGTCTTTATTAGATCTAATAGAACTCGACGTCGCGCAAGATTTATCGCACTGGCTAAAGAAGTACTTCAAAATATAAATGGTATAGCAGACTCACTTAGCCCGCAAGAAATGTGGAACAGCATGAACGAGGAATGCATAACACTCGCAAAGTCCCATCTGGGGACTATATCGAAATACCATTACGTCGGCAAAGAAACATGGTGGTGGAATGACGAAACCAAACGAGCTGTGGCCGACAAGAAGAGTGCATTCCAAGCGTGGACAAAATGCGATCGAAGCGACGATATCGAAAAAGCTCGACTGGCTCTTGAATACGAGCGTCTTAAAAAGATCGCAAAGAAAGTCCTTGCTCGAACTCGAGCGGCAGAAGCGGAAAACCTGTACCAGGAGTTGGAACAAATATCCTCACGATCGGCGGATAGAAGACAAGCTATCCAAGAAGTTCAAACGTCGTACAGTACTAAAATGCCAAATATTTTTAAGCTCGCTGCACAGAGGAGAAAAAATTCAATGGAAATAACCTCGCCGAAATACATCAAAAACGCAGACGGTCGCCTATTAACAAATGAAAAGGAAATTTGTGACCGGTGGCTTGAATACTGCAAGGAGTTGCTTAACAAACAGTTTCCACGTGATATCGTGCCGACAGCTGGTCTATTCGAGGAGGAAGTTTCGGACTTTTCAATCGACGAAATAAGTATAGCAACTGGAAAAATGAAGCGGGGGAAAGCGGCGGGACCAGACAGCATTCCATCAGAGTTTTGGTTGAAGATGGAGGGGATCGGCAGCGTTTGGCTATCGAAACTTTTAAATAAATTAAAATGTGGACAACCTATGCCGAATCAATGGAGAAGTAGCTTCTTGGTTCCATTATACAAAGGAAAAGGCGACACTCGAGAATGCAACAACTACCGTTCAATCAAGCTTATGTCACACACAATGAAAATCGTCGAAAGAGTCTTAAACGAACGTCTTCGGCAAATAATAAAGCTCGATAATAGCCAGTGTGGATTTGTTGAAGGAAGATCGACGGTGGACGCTATCCAAAGCCTACGAATAATAATGGAAAAGCACCGAGATTCGTCTAAGGATTTACACATGGTATTTATCGACCTTGAGAAAGCATTCGATCGAGTGCCTAGGGATCTCATATGGGCCGCGCTGAGGTCTCAAAACGTACCGGAAACGTATGTTAGAATAATACAAGACATGTACGGAAACGTGAAAACTGCGGTTAAAAGCTCTGCTGGACTAACGAGAGAATTTCCAGTTAATGTCGGAGTGCATCAAGGAAGCGTACTTAGCCCTTTCCTCTTTAAGGTAGTATTCGACTATCTTTTAAAAGACTGCATGCGCGAAGCAAATGTAACGCCAATTCTCTTCGCTGACGACGCAGTTATACTTAGCGATAACGTCGAAGATTTACAGAACGCCTTAGATTCATGGAGAAATGCGCTAGAGAGAAACGGGTTTAAAATAAGTCGTTCAAAGACGGAGCATTTGACGTGCCCATTTGCGCATCCGTTGCGACCTGTTCCGGATATAATGTTAGACGGAATAGTTCTACCGAAAAGCACTATCTTTAAGTACTTAGGATCAATCGTTAACATGGAAGCGAAATGTGACGACGACGTAAACCACAGAGTTAGTGTGGGATGGATGAAATGGCGGGAAAATTCGGGAATCTTTTGCGACCGAAAATTTCCACTTAAATTAAAGGGGAAACTCTACACCACGGTTGTTAGACCAGCTCTTATATACGGTTCACAGTGCTGGACAATGTACGAAGCGTTTAAAAACAAAATGACGGCAGCGGAAATGAAAATGTTAAGGATGTCTAGTGGAGTCACTAAACGCGATTGCGTTAGATCTACGCGTATAAGAGGAAGTCTACATATAAAGAATTCGGTAACCGAACAGCTTGAGACGAATAGAATAAGTTGGTATTGCCACGTTCAAAGAAGATCTGCGGAAAATCCGGTTAAAAAGGCACTATCAACTACGGTCACTCCAACTGTAAGAAAACGAGGTCGGAAAAAGAATTCCTGGATTTCTCAGATGGCAAATGCGCAACAACGTCTGGGGTTAACCACTGAAGCGATCCAGGACCGAGCTTTATGTAGACGCGTTCTGCGGTCTGCGACATTAGCCAACCCCATAAGCGGAGCAGCAGCGATGCAGTAAAAATGGGAAACTCGTTACGCATAAGTTCGTATAACGAGGAAAGGGTTAATAAAAGGATAAGAAGAAGAAGAAGAAGAACTCGACGTCTTACCTCGTGGAGGGTGATCGATAGAAGAGAACAATCTTGGTAAGTATAAATAGGAAATAGGTAGTTTGATAGTCGGGTTTGAATTGTAACAAGCAGCGACCTCTTACATAAAATACTATAACTATTTGAAACTTATCGAAATAAGGAAAAGCATATAATCACATGAACAATATGCAAAATCTTTCAAAAGTCCGTCCAATTACCCGCATACGCCGATGATATTGGCATAACTGGAAGAAAGCAGCGTGATGTCAGTGGCGCCTTTGCAGGTGTTGAGACGGAAACAGTGAAAATGGGTTAAGCGGTCAATGAGGGCAAGACTAAGTATATGCTATCAAGCAAAAAGGAGACTCAACAACAACATCTCGGACATCTTTGACAGGTATAACTTTAAGGTAGTTAAGGACTTTGTCTACCTAGGCTGCGCTATGTTTTCTGACAACGACCCCAGCACTGAGATCAAAAGAAGAATAACTCTCACCAATTGCTGCTTCTTTGGGCTAAGAAGGCAATTGAATTGTAAAGCCCCCTCTACAACAAACAAAAGTTACCCTATATAAGAACTTAATAATCCCAGTCTTGGTCCATGGCGCGGAGCCATGTACATTATCAAAAATGGATGAGCGTGCTCTTGGCTGCTTCGAGAGGAAAATTCTTCAAGTGATTTTCGGTCCCGTTTGCATTAACTGGGACTGGGGGAGGATGTACAACGACGAACTGTATTGACTGTCCAGCGTCATCGACCTAACCAGAAGAGTGAAGATCCAGCGACTAAGATGGCTGGGTTATGCAGAGCAGGTGAACACCAATGCTCTGGTCCGAAGAGTCGTCGAATCCACCTCAGGTGGCGTACACAAGTTGAGGGGACCTCAGGCAACTTAGCGTGCGAAACTGGAGGCAGATAGCACAAGATCGAGCTGTAGCTTCACCTAAAGTAAAGTAAGTAAGGTTGTGGAAAGATTGTAAAGGGTTGACAATAAGAAAGTTTTGTGTAATTAAGATGACATGTGTAGGTCTGTTTAAGTGGGAAATAGGCAATTGGACATTTAAGGGATTATACATAAGGACTTACCAAGAGACATGGGCAAAGAAAATATATCAGTATTTATTTTAAGTTATAGGCTCTAGTTTTGCTCACATTTGAAATGATGGCTGCGAACGAATCCTGCTAATTTGTTGATCTAGCCTTTTTTCATAATAACAGCACTTATATAAAAAATAAAAATTAAAATTGTAAAAAAAGATACTACGTACTTTACTAGATTTCGGCATATATTTTCCAGCTGGCTGCCTCCGTATTCATTCGTCGGCCGTTTACTGGTATTCTATTATAGAATAATCGCGTAAAAAAATGTGTTCAGGAACAGAGAATTTAGTCCACACGACAAGAATGCCAGCTATGCGAAACATATGCTCACCAAAATAAAGTTCACCTTGAACCCATTATACACGAAAATAAACAAAGAAGTGCAGCAGTGGCAATATGTTTGAATTCAGTAAATTCACTCAATGTTCAAGGTGTCGATAATAGCATAAAAAGCATACTTACGTTTTACCTCACACTGTCCGTAGTTTAAGTCCAAATGCACTTATTGAATATGAGATTATTGTTATTTCCAAATTAAAGTTAAGTCAGCAATATTGTATGTATAAATATTGCCGTTGCATGGGGCGATAAAGGCATTATCATCCAACCGTCAACGCGTTTCATTGCAGCTATACCCCCACCCGTGGTAAGGTAGCTAAGCAATTTCATCAATTAATTAGTAAGTTGGTACAAGAACCGATTTCATCCACTTCTCTTAATCAAGGTACATGAACCTTGGCTATCGTCGTTGAAGCAAAAGAGTCTCACCGTTAAACAAAATGTTATCTTCAAAATTTATGTAAATAAGCATAAAAAACAGAATTGAATTTTTTCTTAAATGAATTGGAGAATTTGATCCTTCGTTTCGGTAGTTACGGGTATTTCAGTTCTCCAGTGGGGATTTTGTGAGAAATCGCGTATGCATCGTGTTACACTGATACGGTCTTTCTGATTTAATGGCTTAGACAATAAGTGAAAAAGCACTTTTTGAGGTTCCAGAGCTCCAATTTCACCAAACAAAACAATGGTTGGGTGTGGTATATGGCATGGAATAATCATCGGTAAATATTTCTTCAAAATTGAGGGCGGACAAAGCGTAATTGTAAATGGCGCTCGTTATCACACCATGATAACGAACTTTTTGCTGCATTAAACTTAAGCCGGGGTTTCGATGACATTTGATTCTCACAAAGCCACGCAACTTGCCACACAGCCCTTGAAACTATTGGCTTTATTGTCAGAACGATTCTGTGAACAGTTAATTGCACACTTTGGGCCGGTTAATTAGGCCATCGAGATCATATGATTTTACTCCACTTGTACTTTTTTGGGGCTACGTAAGACCCAAAGTCTATATGGATAACCCAGCTACGATCGAAGGCCAATGTAGTTACGACCATAATGTTAAAAAACAATCTTCAACATGATTATTTGTATGATAATAAAGCTTACCGTACGAAGCTGAATGTCGAATTGTTTTATTTTATTTTTTATTTATTTTTGAAAAAAACTACCTTTCAATGAATTAGACAACATAAGACATTATGTTGTTGAAAGATTGGCGCGATGACTGTAAAGGCAGTATCATAAGCCCCGTGGAGGAGTAATAGATTACGAAAAATAAGTCCGAAATGCGCAGCAAAAGCTTTACACAATTGCTGTTGACAAGAAGATAGGCTCAACTAAATCAGGTATCCCAATTAAATGTATGGGATTTTTGCGGCGTTGCAGAGGCAAATTTAGAACAAGTAACTCCTCAACACTCATCGAGCATTTGGTTATGGGAAACATTTATAGTTTTGAAACAGAAATAGAGTCCAATTGCGGAATATCAGACGTAAGGCGAAGATATGTAAAATTTCCAGGAATGTTAACTAAGTCAGACGACTTACATTGATCGCTTTACTTTACCCTAGTTAAGGTGGCCAGTCCGGGATGGACCTGGTCCTCAGTCAACAAGCGTCTTCAGTTTCGCAGGCTAAGTTGGCCGACGTCCCCTTCAACTTGATTGCGTCACCTGAGTCTTAGTCTTCTTCTACTGTCCTTTCCCTCGGAGCGGATCTGAAGACTTTTCGGACCGGAGCGTTGGTGTCCATCCGCTCTACATGACCCAGCCATCTCAGTCATTGGATCTTCACTCTCACTGGCTCAGTCGATGTCGCTGTAAAGTCCATGCAGTTCACCGTTGTACCTCCTCCACTCACTGTCAATGAAGACGTCACCGAAAATCACTCGAAGAACTTTCCTCTCAAAGCAGCCAAAAGAACCTTCATCCATTTTTGATAATGTCCTTGCCTCTCCGCCATAGGGCAGTACTGGGATTCTTAAGGTCTTATATAGGGTAATTTTTTTTGTTTGAAAGAGGGCTTTGCTAGTCAATTGCTTTCTTAGCAAAAGAAACTGCGATTGGCAAGAGTTATTCTTTTTTTGATCTCAGCGCTAGTGTCATTGGTAGACAAAGCCCATGTTCGCCGCTTCCGTCTCAATACGCGTGAAAGCGCCACAGACATCACGCTGCTTTCTTCCGTTTATGTCAATATCATCGGCGTATGAGAATAATTAGACAGACTTTTTTGCACTATTTTTTTAGGTATGATGTTGAAAAAATCGGATGATAGGCCATCGCCTTGTCTAAAACCTTTTTTGATATCAAAGGTCTCAGTGGGATCTTTAACGATCTTGATGGAGCAGCGTGCATTCTCCATCGTCATCCTGAATAGATGGACGAGTTTTGGCAGGGATGCTCCAACAGCTTTGTTGAACTTCAGCTTAGATATTGAAATCTGCAAATCATTCAGGTCGGGCGGACGGAATTGTTGGTCTTCATCGTCCAGGATGAAAGGTTCATTCCGCTTGAATCTTTCCAGATCCTGAGCATAGATTGCGACTCTTCTACGATGTTCCCTTGTTTGCCTCTACAGGCTTCGGTTCGTGGCATGTTTTTTTTACATTTTGTTAAAACTTCCGAATCTCATTCCAGGAGTAGCATCTATCAATTTTCTCGACCGCGCGCTTCTCATCCTCTTTCTTTATCCTTCTGAGACGACTTTTTTTTGTCTAAGTATAGGTTCCAGTCTTTTTAAAAGGAGTTTTTCAAAGGATCGAGAGAAGGCTTATTGGTTGGTACGATGAGGTTTGAGTTACGACTTTTCCTGGTTTTGGGATTGCCGTGATTTGGGCTACTTCATGTTTTTAATTTCAAAGGTGGTCTTATGTTAGGTAATTTTGGGCTAAAACCGGAACTGTTTTTAGAGTTTGTAAAAATATTTTTAAAATGTTGACAGAATGACTTGTCCCATGTGTTATATGGGTTTCTTATGGGTGGTTTATGGACTGTAGCTTTTGTTAAGTTTTTGGTGTTCTTTCAGAGTTTTTCATAATTGATTGATTTAGTAGCTGAAAGATGTTTTATAAATATGGCAATTCTCTTTTTTCATCAGTTTTTAGTAGGTTTTTAAGGCCCTTTGTTAATTTTTTAAGTCTTTTTTTAAGGTATGAGTGTCTGTATATTTGCCGCATTTTTCTAATTTTTCCTTTGTCTGCTATTTTGTCTTGGATCTTTTTAGGGATGGTGAAAAAGTATTCTTCCTGGAGTCATTAAAATATGCTATGGCACTGTCAACTCCGCTTGGTGTCTTTAGTGATACATTTGGGTTTATTTTGTTCAAGTATTTCGCTGTTGGTGTCTCAGTCGGTTTTGCTGTTATGTATTTTTGGTATGACGTCTAATTGCGTTGGAAAGTTGGAGTAGTTTGTTATTAGTGCAGAATGATCAGATGATAATTCTTTGTCTGATTTTATATTGACTTCGTTATCTTTTACGTTTTTCATTATTATACAAAAATCATAAGGTCTAAAGGCCAATATATATGCTACCCAGTGCTGAGATATGTGCAGCCATTTTGCGTAATGGCGGTTAATAGTTTTTTGCTATCCGAAGCGATAACCAAAAGCAAATCTTTCCTTCATAGTCAATCTTTCTCCGAAAGTTCAGAAGTGTAACATTCTTTTCTTTTAAAAATAAGATATATAATTACGTCTAAATAACCATTTCCAATGCCAATGTGGTAAGTACCGTTTGCTTTAGGCACACCGATTCTTAAAAATGTGTAAAGAACTTTTGTACGTATACTGGTCGGGTTCATAACTGGTAAGAGTGGTGCAATTTACGTGTGTACGAGTATAAGTTATACTCTCACGATAAAACCATAACTCATAATTCAAAATGGATAGTTATTGTGCGGAAGTTGAGCAGTACATAGCTAACACTTTGTGCAATTTGCAAGAGTACTTAATTTTGAGGAATTTAACATTTTATGATATATATTATAATAATATAATATAATATAATATAATATAATATAATATAATATAATATAATATAATGTAATTTCTATACGTAATTTGCTCCCACGAAAGAAAGGAACTTCATACGTTCACCTCGTTAAAAATATTTTGTGATTTTGCCAAAAAATGTCTCACCAGCTACTGGGTTCTACTTTTCACAATGTAACTCGCAAAATGGTCCTTATTTTGAAGAGGACATTTTCTGCACGGAATATTACTCATAACATATTTATGTACATTCATATATATATTGCATGTGCACTTGTGTGTAAAATGTTGACAGAAGTGATTACTACGACGGAAACAGTGAGAATCATATCGTTCGGGTGAATGTTATTTATGATACAAATCATTCAATATAAGCCTTGCTTTTCGCTGTGTAGCCTTGGGATATTTGCATAAATAATGCAAGAAAGTATTGTTTGGTGTCACAAAAAATTACTGCATAACAATATAGAAGCATAACACTTGTAGTGACATATATATATAAATATATTCAATGTGTACACTTGTTTCTTGGGGCTTGTATAAGTTGCACACAGAACAAAACCTTTCTACTAAATGAGCATTACAGTGATATACATATGTGAATATGGTAATATGCTCTTGGGACAAATTTAAATTTACTTTGAAATAAGATGCGAGCATTTGATAAAATGCTTCAAGTACCAACTTAAACAATTTAACTGTTTTTTCTTGCAGACTTTAAAACACATAAGAACAAAACAATTGTATGAATCATATTTCGCTTTTCTTACAATGCACAAACATGTGTTACTTGATTCTTTTAGAGATGATAACAAAATGTGTTTGAAACAAGTTGGTTCAAAAGCTTTATCAACTATTTTATAGCTCTGAAATTATTCTACAGATTTCAATACAAGAAAAATCGTAGAGGTACCTTTCATTTCCATTTCCACCATAAAAATCAAAATATTTTTTTAACCTTGTATAAAATTTATTCATACCCGGAGTACCAATTCACAGTACTTGGTTTTTGGGGACATTTCCTAAAATTCTAGATAAGGAAGAAGGGCAAGAAGGAATATGTGAAAATGGGTGATCACATTTTTTAAATCAATTCCTACATTCTCGTTTGTGCTTCTGTCGTTATTTTGTACGTTTAACGTTTAAAATGTTATTAAAAGTAGCTTTTATATTTACTTTTCTCACAATTATTATCATTTGCATTTGCATTTATTTTTTAAATATTATTTCTTTGAAATGTTGGCCATAACTGCGGCCAAAGGATTTCATGGGCTGTGTGGTAAGTGGCGCCATCTTGTTCGAATCAAATGTCGTCGAAAGCACGGGTTTCATTTTCAAGTAGCAAATAGTTCGTTATCATGGCTCGATAACGTAGATCGTATGAACTTAAACAGTAAAGTCTTGTTTTCTTCTCTTGTTCTATGGTTGCACAGTGTTAATTTATCATTTCCAACAGTACTATGTAGCAATAATCATCATTTCCATCAGTTCTATGTTGTAATAAAAATTTCAAGGTATATAAGGTAAAAAGTGCAGTCTAAGCGCAAACATAAAGCGAGAGAAAAGAGCTCAGGGAACCCAAGCGTCAACATCTGCAGTGACACCTCAAGGTTATAAACATTGGGGAGAGTGAGTCTATTGCTCTTACGTCTTACCTCAAAAAAACTCAAGCCAGAAGTCGCGAATGAAAGGGACTCCATAAAGAAAATGCTGGTATATTGTGTTGTCTTATATCCGAATCTAGGTTGAACGAGCCTATTGCTATTGCTTCCCAAAGCCAAAGACGAATGCTAACAATAAAATTTTCACCAAAATAAAACAGACCATGCCAACCTTGTCTGTCTTATGACATCGCCCTTAAAGTGGAACCTTACATAGCCCGAGTAAAGCAAGAAGTCCGGATTGGTCACCTAATAGTTAGTAATGAATACTGGTTATCGCCAATTATGTATTGGAATATGATCTTACATAGAGAGTTTGCGCCTGTCCAGTGTGATGAAGGTTAGCTTCACATTCAATAAACGTATCAAACCATTTCTTTTTTACCAGATTTTTGCTCTAGTTTTACTGGGGTTCATCCTTGTGGGGATAACTGGACGGCGGTGTTAGATAATACCTTCTTTTTTTAAAGAACCTTACACCCAAGTGGTTGGGGGTTGTGCCGCCGGGGTAACTGCAAGGCCATTTAAAAAAAACAAGAAGTTACGAAACATCAACAAGGCTCGGATATGGACGGATCTACTGTTGGCAACCCACGCAAACGATTTAAGGACAATGAGCTTCAGATGTGCACGTGGAATGTTAGATCCCTTAACCCTCTAATGCATGATTTTTTTGTTTTCATCGAAATAATTTTTTTTGTTATTGTTTATGTATAGTTATCACATGAAAAATGCTGAAAAAAATCCTTGCCATCTATAAATTAGTTAATTACCCAAAAACAGTTGTGTTGCATATTTGCAACATCATGCAGATACGGTATTTGATTTCTCAAGAATTTTTTTCTGTTATTGCTTATCTATCAAAATAGTTTAGATAAAGCGAAAAACATTACAATTTAAATTAAATGAATTTATTAATTCAAAAATATGTATAAAAAAATTAGAGGGAACATTTTTTAAAAATCTTTTTTACTGTTTATGGTACAGAAAAAAACAGTTTTTATTTTTGTTGAGGCACAAGTTCAATTTGCATTTACTACATTTGATGAATGTATATCCTTTACAATTCATGTGTTAACATCTTTCTCTTTTTTCTTCCCACTCAGGCCAGTGGTCTATTCCATCTTTTCTTATATCCGTTGGGGGCTTTTACTACTGCAGACATTTTTTGTTGTTTACATTCAATTTGAGAGGCTGCTGGGCGGCCTCTTTTTGGTGTATCGATACGACCTATATTACAAAGAGTTGTTGCTACTTCTTTTCTAATATTTTTCTGGGACATAGCAATTTGACCTTTGAATTGGGTGGCCCTGGAATAAGTGATCCAGCTGTTTATTATTGCCAAGTTAATTAAGTGGTAGAAAAGCCTCATATACCATCGCTTTCTTACAGTCATACGGATGCTATATCTACCAACATGGCTATCCATCAGGTCTACACCACCCATGTGCTTATTGTAAGCTCTTATAATTTTAGGACATACAACTTCTTCACGTGAACGTGTTTGTTTGTTGAATCGCCTTATGGTAGATTTCGGTTCAATACCATATAAAGTCGATAGGAGATGAACTGGTTTTGTGTCTTTCCAAATGATAGAAGTCACCGTGCACCCACCTATTTCTGTGCAGTATTCATCTGAAAAACCCCTTTCTTTTGAATTTAAATCTTTTTCCGAAACGTGTTTAGAGTTCGGAAGTCTGTTTCTTCGAACAGTTCCAAGGCTGTATATTCCTTTGCTTTTCAAATACACAAAAAGTGGAATGGAGGTAAAATAGTTATCCGCATATATCTTATAGTTTTGATTTTCTGGCACATTCCTTGTAAGTCTTACAACAACATTGCTCGAAAGACCTAAATTTGGTTCATCTTTTTCTTGTTTATTTTCGTGGCCTGTATAACCATAACCCATAACCGAAGCTGTCACAGAGTACGTATATCTTGTACCCCCATTTGTTCGGCTTGTAAGGCATATACTGTCGTAAGGTTTTTCTTGTCTTGGTTTTACACATCTGCTCATCCACACTTAGACACTCAGACATAGGGATGGATAGAAACTTTTTGTTCATGTAGTCTATTATTGGCCTAAGTTTGCAAAGTCTGTCAAAGCTTGTATCTGTTGGTTGCAATGAGTTAGCATTATCATTGAAGTGCAAGATACATCTTATTTTTTCAAAACTATTTACACCCATTGTAGATTTGACTAAATCGTTTCCCAGTACAGGATCCCACAAATCTCTTATCGGAATATTTAGTACCGACGAAATTATACAAATCCCAAGATACCTTTGGAGCGTATGCTTTGAAAAATCGAATATCTTGTTTGGGTTCTGTTGAGCACTGTACAATATGGTTTGTTCGACTATATGAGTGAAAAAGTTATCATCTAAAAAATAACAAAAAAACTGGTATGGTGTTTGTAGTGCCAGTACGTTAGAAGGTAAATCTGAATTCCCCAAAAATTTGCTCTCATAAGAGGGTTTTTTTTCTAAATTTTTTGAATCAATTTTGGGTTTTTTACCTCTTACCACAGCAGTTGTCTCTTCACGATCTTCAACAGCAGCAGAAGTGGAAGGTTGAGGTTGAGTAAAAATGTTTTTTGTTTTGAGAAGCCCGGTGTTGAATGCTATTTTCAGCAACAAATTCCTGGAAAGTAGAATCCAATCTTCCTAGAAGGACGGCGTCGGGCACAGAATGACATCCTCCAGACTCATCATCACTTGAAAAGTCACTCTCATCTTCACTGCCCAGTGGCAAATTGATAAAGTTTGCCATTTCAGAAGTATTTATTTTTCTCTTCGACCCTCCATCAATATATACGAATTCACCGCTCATCTTAAATTTTATAAAATACAATTTATTTCTTTAGAATAACAGGTAGGTGATAAGGTGCTTCCTGCAAAGCTAGAACAATACGAAAGTGCAAAAATGCATGATGTTGCATATGTGCAACATGCACCAATAATCCTATGCTATGAGCCAGAAGTACCAAACATTTGTAATTGTAGTGAAAGAATATTCTACATACCTTTAAGATTCACAAAATATTTTCTATAATCATAAACAAATTATAATATCAACAGCAAAAAAATCTGAAAAGTACGCTATTAATGAAAATTCAGTTACAACTGTCTCTCACAGTTAATAAGCCGTTACTTAATTGAATTTCCCAACTTTATGCAAACAAGGATATTATTTTGGGAAGTAAACATGGTGGTGAACTTAGGAATCATATTTTAGTGGCCAAAATATACAACAGATACTGTTGGGGTGATGAAAAAAATTATGTTGCAGATATGCAACACTATGCACTAGAGGGTTAATAGACCACTTGCAGCCGAGCAATTAGCGGAGGCCCTAGACTGCTGCAAAGCAGACATAACCGCCATTCAAGATATGCGATAGGATGGGTCGGAAAAAAAGAAGATGAAAAACTGCGACATCTACTACGAAGATTTCTATCGACTGCAAAAGCAGCGCTTATTTGGATGCGGATTTGCTGTCGGTGGCAGACTAAACCAAGAAATCCTCAGCTTACGGCATGTGAGCGAGTGCCTCGTAGCAATCCGCATTAAGGTTAAATTCGCCAACATTAGCCTTATATGCGCGTAAGACCCCACAGATGAGAAAGATGTCGACACCAAGGATGCCTTCTATGAGCTCCTTAACAAGACCTACGAGCAATGCCCTAGCTATGATATTGAAATTGTCCTCGGTGATTTAAATGCAAAGCTAGGAAGAGAGGGTATCTTAGGTGAAACAATAGGCAAATATAGCCTGCACAACACGACCTCCAATAGCGGATTCAGGCTAATCGACTTTGCGGCATGGCGAAACATTGTCGTAGTGTGAAGCGGTTCCCACATCTCGACATGCACAAGGGGACTTGGGGAACTCCTGATCAATCAACAGTCAACCAGATTGATCACATTGCGATCGACGCAAGACACTCCTCCAGTATTATGGATATCCGTACGTTCCGAGGAGCCAACATCGACTCGGACCATTACCTTGTTGTAGCCAAGATACGGTTGCGGATATCCCAAACTACGGCAAGACAAACTAATGCTGCGAGAAAATTCGACGTCAGACGGCTACAATCGCAAGAGATCGCCAAGTTCTTTTCCGATCGAGTGTCTCTTAATCTTTTAAGAGGTACAATGCCGCCAGCATCAAAAATCGAAGACCATTGGAAACACTGCCAAAACGCCATCAGAGATGCCGCTTCTGATGTGCTGGGTTTCACTCGTCCACCACAACGAACCCCATGGTTCGATGGTGAATGCCAGCAGCCATAGCAGCTAAGCAGGATGCATATAACGCGGCGCTGCTTAGAAGAACCAGAGCTGCTCATGAGTTCTTTGAGAGGAAGAGGAGAGACGAACCCCGGCTTCTCAGGAGAAAGAAGAAAGAGCATGAGAAGCGCGCGATCGAGAAAATTGAGAAATGCTACTCCAGGAATGAGATTCGGAAGTTCTACCAAAAGCCAAAAATAACATGCCACAGAAACAAATCCCGAACCGAAGCCTGTAGAGATGAACATGGGAACGATGCTGAGGATTTGGAAAGACCATTTCTGCAGACTGTATAACGGCGACGACGGATCAAATACCGCTGTCAGGCAGAATCAGCCATTCAACCTGGACGATGATGACCAACAATTCCGTCCAACCGACTTGGATGAAGTGAAGATAGCTATATCATTCATATTCACACTACGGCAGATCTTGGAGAATTCAAATTGATACACACCATTCATCGATTTTAAGGCCGCCTATGGCAGCATCTATAGAGACGAGCTATACAGAGCAATGTTTAGTTTTGGTATCCCTGCCAAACTCGTCCGCCTGTGCAGGATGACGATGGAGAATGCACGCTGCTCCATTAAGTTCGGTAAAGATCTCACCGTGACCTTTGATGTCTAGAAAGGATTTAGACAAGGCGATGCGCTGTCATGCGATTTTTTCAACATCGTACTTGAAAGAATAGTGCAAAACTCACGAGCAAACACAAGAGGCACTATCTTTCAAAAGTCCGTCCAACTACTTGCATACGCCGACGATATTGACATAATCGGGAGAAAGCAGCGTGATGTCAGTGGCGCTTTCACGAGTATTTAAACGGAAGCGGCGAAAATGGGTTTAGCAGTCAATGAGGGCAAATATATGCTGTCAAGCAAAAAAACAACCAACACCAACGTCTCGGGCAGAACGTCAACCTCGACAGATATATCTTTGAGGTAGTTACGGACTTTGTCTACCTAGGCTCTGCTATAAATACAGACAACGACACCAGCGCTGAGATCAAGATCAAGATCAGAATAACTCTTGGCAACCGCTGTTTCTTTGGGATAAGAAGGCAATTTAGTAGCAAAGCCCTCTCTCGGACAACAAAAGTCACCCTTTATAAGACCTTAAAAATCCCGTTCCTGCTCTATGGCGCAGAGGCATGGATGTTATCAAAAATGGATGAGGGTGTTCTTGGTTGCTTCGAGAGAAAAATTCTTCGGGCGATCTTCTGTCCCGTCTGCATTGACGGTGAGTGGAGGAGGAGATACAACGACGGACTGTACGGACTGTACAGCGACATGGACCTAGCCAGAAGAGTGAAGATCCAAAGACTGAGGTGGCTGGGCCATGTAGAGTGCATGGACACTAATGCTCCGGTCCGAAAAGTCTTCGAATCCGCTCCCGAGGGACAGCGCGGTAGAGGGAACCCAATACTCAGGTGGCGCATGCAAGTGGAAGAGGACCTCAGCCAACTTAGCGTGGGAAACTGGAGGCAGCTAGCCAGGGATCGAGCTGACTGGAGAAGCTTGTTGACTGAGGTCCAGGTCCACCCGGACTGTAGCGCCCCTTCAAGTAAGTAAGTAAGTAACACCCAAGTGGATATGACTACTCTTAAAATGCCGGAGCACTTTTTTTCGAAAACGGCATAGAGAGAGAAAGAGAGATAGATCTTTTGGCTTGGTGGTTATTTTGCTCCATGAGTGCCATCCAATATTAAATGGGGAGACTTATTATTAGTGTAAGTTGACTTATTTTTTCATTTTAGGCAACCATTCATCTTACTTGATTTAAGTTGCGTGAACAAATGTAGAGGCTGGGTCAAGGATTATTCTTTGCTGACAAATCCATACCTAGTTATTTATTTATTTATTTATTTATTTATTATTTATTAAACATAACTTACACAAAAAGAATGATTTCTTGTAGTTAGCGTGAGGCTTAACAAAATTCAAAAGAGTATTTAATGTAAAAGTGTACATAGATAGAAGGAAAGTAAGAAAATGAGTTTATAATTCATATGTTATCGAAATTCTATTGATGTATAAAAACTTATATTTAAAGCTAATGTTCACAGGGAGACTAGGACGATGAAAGGAATTTCAGGAGGGAGTTTTTAAAATTGCGGTAATTTGCGATGCTTCTTATTTCGATTGGTAGAGAATTTCACTGACGTGTGGTATAAACAAAGAAAGTGCGTTCGGATGCCGAGCAGGAGTATCTTGGTTGGATAATCAGATGCGATCGCTGCGAAACTGGAAAGTCCAATTTTCTATAGAGATAGTCTGGTTGGCCAGTTCGCATGACTTGGTGGATGCAACACAAAGCTTTGAATTTCAAAAAGTTAACTAAGGAACAGCCAAAGATTTTTTTCGAGTGTTGTGGTACGTGGTCATAACGTCGAAGATTGTAAACGTATCTGGTAATGTTGTTATATATTACATTTAAATTTCTTAACGAGTTAGAGTCGGTGTTACAATAAACTTCGCAGCAGTACAGCAGAGTAGGGAGAAGAAGAGCTTTAGCTAGTAAAGTTTTGGTTTTAATAGGGACGAAGTGTTTTGAGGCCCATAAAATGCGAATTGCAGCATAAACTTTACCAATGGTAGCGGTTATGTGGTCGGACCAGGTAAGCGTGTCATTGAAGATGATTCCAAGATTCCTTACTTTTTCAACATAGGGGATCACGGAGTCACCTAGTTTGATGACCTATCTAACTTGGTACGGTTTATGGCAATCGATTTACATTTAGCTGGATTCATAGCTCTGTGCCCACTGCTGTATGCAATACAAATCGTCGTTCATTGTTTCTGATGCATGGAAAAGTTCGGCCTGGGGTCTATATTGTCCAAACCTATGGCATTTGATTTTACTGACAGTAATGCTGCAACAACATTAGTATCATCAAGCAAGGTAGGGCCAAAGGTTCTATCATCTTTTTCGGGTGGGTCAGGAAACAAATCAGCAGGCACGTTTGAACTGGTTTTGTTTAGATCCAGAAATTTTGCATTCAAAAGATTACAATCAATGTTGTCGGGGACCTTGCGGTTTGGTTTACCGATACCTAAATTTCTTAAAGTCTTCCAGACATTTTTGCCAGAACCCGTAAGGTTGAGGTGGTTTGCGTAAAAATTTTGTTTAGCCAATCTAATTTTATGTACAACTTTATTCCGAAGGGTGGAGTAGATTGCATGTAGCTCTGGAATTCTACACCGCTTCCATCTAGAGTACGCTATGTTTCTCTTGACAATCAGCTCAGTGATATCCCGATTTATCCATAAGGGAACTGTATGAGAAATTACCTTCCTACGTAATGGAACATGAGCTTCGAATAACTGCCCGATATTGCTGTTTAAAAACGACAGTTGATCATTGACTGAGGTGAGCCTATAGATTCTGCCCCAGTCGATTTTACGAACGTCACTTAATAGATTATTTTGGTTAATCGATCTAAAATCCCTATATCGGAGATGTTTAACATTTACCTGTACTTCAAAATCGTAGATTAAGAAGATGAGGTCATGTTTGGAGAAACCAGGTGCAAGAAGTTGATTATAAAGTAGAGCCTGTTCGGGATCGTTAACAAAAAAGACATCAAGTAAGGTGCTAGAGCTATTGGTGAAGTGAGTTGCTGCCGAGGAGTTGACAGGGGATAAGCCTAGAGAGTTCATGGAGCCGATTATAGGTGCAGAGGTACTATTGTGCAGAAGATTACAGTTAAGGTCGCCGCAGAGTACGATCTGAGACGTTATACAAAAATGCTGTTCCAAGCTAACAAGCAGTGGTGCAATATCGACATTTTTATGGGGTCTGTAGGCCGTGCAGATAAGTATTTGCGATGAACTGCAAGTAAACTTCACGAAAAGATATTGCAGGGGGCAGTCAAGGTGCGATTTATGAACGAGATCACATCTAATGCCATCTCTTACATACATTGCGGCTCCCCCACCCGATCGCCCACACCTGTCAGCACGAAATAAGTTGTAACAGTCGACCTCGTAAATTTTATCGCATAACTCCAGATCAAACCATGTCTCAGAAACACAAATAATATCAACGCCAGACGTTATGAATAAATACCGAAATTCGTCCAATTTTGGATTCAGGCTTTGTGCGTTCAAATGGCAAACTCTCAACCCATTGCTCTAATCATTGCATGCAAGTTTTTATCTATACCCCCGTTAATCGAATCTCTGTCATTTGATTGTAAAAGGGAGGTCATTGACTAACCACAGAAAATTAGTATACGAGTACAAATAAGAAGGACGAAAACCAACCACACATGCATGTCGGAAAAGTGTAAAGAGGGGAAAATAAGGGGAATTGGTGAACATAGCCAAACAAGAGGCTTATAAAACATTTAAATAGAAAATTTAGTACAAGCAAGGAAAAATACGAGGGCGGATCAATAAGTCCGTGACTTTTTGAATTTCTGACCTCTTTACTGAAACAGCAACACTGCTAGTGTCAACAGGCATCTGTCAGTTGATTCCTGTCAAAATTTAAACTTGCTGTGTCAGTTAGTTTGTGTTTGACAGCAATTTTTATCAGACTACTCACTAATTTGAGGAGAAAATGGAAAAAAGTGAATTTCGTGTGCTTATTAAGCATTATTTCTTGCGAAAAAAAACCATTACCGAGACCAAGGCTAAGCTTGATAAATACTATGGGGACTCTGCACCATCGATTTCAATGGTAAAAAAGTGGTTTACTGAATTTCGTTGTGGCCGTACAAGCACTGAAGATGCCGAACGTCCTGGACGCCCAGTTAAGGTCTCTACACCCGAAACAATCGAAAAAATTCACGATATGGTGTTGGCCGACCGAAGATTGAAAGTGCGAGAGATTGTGGAAGCCGTAGGGATCTCGCATGGCTCAGTGGTTTCAATTTTAAATGATCACTTGGGCATGAGAAAGCTTTCCGCAAGATGGGTGCCGCGTTTGCTCACAGTCGACCACAAACGCAATCGTGTAACAACTTCACAGGAAGGTTTGGCGTTGTTTAATCGCAATATGGAGGAGTTTTTGCGCCGTTTTGTAACCGTGGACGAAACATGGATCCTTCACAACACACCAGAGAACAAACAACAGTCAACAGGCGACTGTTTTTTGGGATGCACGCGGGATAATCCACATTGACTACCTTCAAAAGGGAAGAACAATCAATGGGGAATATTATGCCAACTTATTGGACCGATTCAATGACGATTTGAAAAAAAAACGACCTCATTTGGCCAAGAAAAAAGTTCTTTTCCACCAGATTTGGCTCCGAGCGACTACTTCTTGTTCCCAAACCTGAAGAAATGGCTTGGTGGAAAAAGATTTGACTCCAATGATGAAGTCATCTCGCAAACAAAGGCCTTTTTTAAGGACCTCGACAAATCATTTTTTTTGGAAGGGATAAAAAAATTGGAGAAGCGTTGGACAAAGTTTATAGAGCTCAAGGGAGACTACGTTGAAAAATAAAATTATTTTTTTATCAAAAAATCTGTGTTTTAATCCAAAAGTCACGGACTTATTGACCCGCCCTCGTATTAATATAGAATAATCATAAAATTGAGAAAAAAAAAGGAAAAGAAAAGAGGTGTGGTCAGGCTTCTGATTCATAGCTTACAACGCCTTCTTCCAGTTCTGGTGAATTTTGTTGACATCTCTTGGCATAAGTATTCAACTCATCAATGCTGTTGACGACGAAACTTTTCCCCGTTGTGTTGTTCTTCATAAAAATAGATCCATGCAGCGTGTATATTAAAAATAGTTGACTACGACCTTTCATACGTGTGGCCCTCTGCAGAAGGGAGCAATTTCGCTCTGTTCAACTCTCGTTCACGTAGATTTTCTTGTCGGAGTTCAGACCAACATGATAGAGAGACAGAGACGTGTTGTTGTTTTTACGGTAAGTGGACATCGCACATAGCAACTTGTTTCTCTCTGTGGGAGAGCTGAATTTCAATATGATAGGTGCATGATGAATAGTGTTTTGTTGTCGTTGGCGAATTCTGAAGATGCTTTTAAGACTAGGTGTGTCATAGGAAACAGAATCACACAATCGCCTGACATGCTGGGTCAGGTTCTCACCAGGCACCTGCAGAACGCCAAACAAAACGGCGTCCGCTGCAAGTTCTATCCTCTCTACTTTGTCAAGCTTGTTGTGGAGAATAGTGAGTTCTTTTTTTGTGTGTTGGTTTTCGTCAGGGTGTGATTCGAGGTGTTCTATGCGCTTAACCAAAGCACTAATTTTGTTGTCGGTCTTCAGAGTATGTTCTTTCCAGGTCGACTCCAAGTGCTCAATACGTTGCAAGAAGTCCGCTCGCATTTTGTTCATTTCGCTGGTGATTCGAGCAAAGATGTTGTCGCTCAGTTTGTTCAAACGCTCCTCCAGTACACCGACGGTGAGAGGCTGAGCATCTCTCTTGAGTGAAGGGGAGATGGATTGAGTGTTCGTGGCTAAATGAGTGGCTTTTGAACGTAAACCCGTTGACATAGTGGGAGCAGAGTCTAACCGCACGAATCCAAAGAACGAGAAAAAAAACTCTTCAACAATCCACTGGATGGCCGACTGACTGCGAAACAGCGACCGTGTAATAAATGAGACTCAGGGGGTCGAGTTCGCGTTCTTTAAAATTGAATAGGACTTCGAAAAAAACTGAATGACAGCCGGACGAGAAGAAAACACGTCTATTCACTTTCGTTTACCATTACTTTTTTGGTATCGTAATACATTGTAAACTGAGTAGGAAGCTTAATGCCCAACATGCAGAAAAAGGAATGAGTGCCTTCTGTGCTTTCAGCTTTATATTTGGTAGTAAATGGGGACCTGACCTAAAGACTATCTTATGGATGTTCATTGTTCATCATTACCTGGGGTAGCTTAGTATAGTGGCCATCCACAAATAAAACTAGCAACCTTAACCTAATCACAAAAGAACAGAGTATTGCTTGTGTTAGAATTTAATATTGATGGCAAAGAAAACCAAAGATAACAAAATAGACTTCACTTTATTAAAGGCACAATCGGAATGAAAGGAAGAATAAAGTTAGGTTATATAAAATGTGAAAGCTTATAATTGACATTAAGTGTTATATGAATATAAAAGTTAATGTGACAAATGAAGTTAAGTGTTATATAAAGCTTAAGGCGGTATTCTATTTTAGAAATGTTAATGTTGTATATTTAACACTCCTCCTCAACATTCACAGTTGAAATTGATTCCAAGCGTTTGAAAACAGAATAGATGTTTCTCTTTCGGAACAGCTTTAGTTAACGCATCTGCCGCCATCTGATCAGTCTGAAGATACTTCATTTCGACAACACCCCTCTCCATTGCCTCTCTGATGAAGTGATATTTGTAATTAACGTGCTTGGTGCGCGACTGCTTCCCTCCGTATTTTGCAATATGCTGTGCACTTTGGTTATCGCAATGAATTGTGGTCGGCTTCATAGATTCCAAACTGATTGCGGCCCCTACAAGAATAAAACGAAAACCAGTTTGAGACTTTCGATCGTTAACGTCCTCAGCCCAGCTAGCATCAACACAGCCTATCAATGGTAACCCAGTTTTACGGTATACTAATCAAGCATGCTCTGTCGAATTAAGATAACGTAATAAATGAAGAGCTGCATTCCAATGTTGCATTTTAGGGCTTTGAGCAAATTGAGCCAGAGTGCTGACGCTAAATGCTATGCCTTGCCGACTGAATACAGTCAGATGCAGTCATCAAAGACCCGATCAGTTCCTGATACAGCTGTAATTGCACAGCAACCCGTTCTCCAGCGATGGTAGGTTCCTTCTCCAGCTTTAACTGAACCTGCATGGGGATTTTGTTAAGTTTTGAGTTTTGCAAATTATACTTAATCAATAGGCTTTTGATACATCTAGTCTGTCGAATCGGGATAGTTTTATCTTTTCTTTCAATCTCAAGTCCAACACAAAGAGAAGGTTCTCCAAGATCTCGTAACTCAAAGCTCTCAGCAAGCTTTCGCTTAATTAAATTGACTTTAATTTTACTATTAGAAGCAACAACAATGTCATCAACGTTAATTCCTAGAATAGTGGTCTCAACGTAATTGTTTTTAAAATAAATGCATTGATCATACTTTGATTGTTCTAAGTCTAGGCTACTAAGCTTTTCATTCAATCTCTTATGCCATTGTCTGCTTGCTTGCTTAAGCCCGTAGAGAGCAATATTTAAACGGCATACTTGCTGCGGGTAATCACAATTAACGAACCCCTCCGGCTGTTCCATGAAGATCTCCTCGTCAAGTTTTCCATTTGAAAAGGCTGTTGATATATCCAAATGATAAAGTCCCAAGTTATATTCCACAGATAACGCGTACATCATGCGAAGTGAACTCTGACGTATTACTGGCGAATAAGTTTCAACATAATCGATGCCAAATTTATGTTAGTATCCCTTAGCCACGAGCCTCGCCTTCCGCCGTTCAATTTCCCCGTCGGGTTTAAACTTCAATTAAAAAACCCATCGACAACCAACCGCTGTTCTTCCGTCGGGTAGATCACATAAACTCTAGATTTTATTTTTCATAAGACAGTTCTACTCTTCTTTCATAGCTTGGAGCCACTCTTCTGCATCCGATGATTTAGTCGCTTCTTTAAAGTTGCTTGGATCTCCTAGCTGCCCAGTAGTAAATGCAACCTCAACTACATGTTTCAGCTGTTGATGCGGTCTAAGCCTTTGCCTAATGTCATTATCTTTTGTTTCATTTCTAATTTCCTCTATATATCTTTAATCTCCTCTTCTGCATTTTGATATACATCTTCACTATTATCTTCCTCTTTTTCATTTTCTATTTTCTTTATGTTATTTTGGACACCCGATTCTTTCAAACTTTCGCTATAGACGTTTTCATTTCTTAATTCGAACTCATAAAAATTTTCCCTAGGCTCATATTCAATTTTACTTTCCATTCGTTCAATAAATCGTACATCTAGACGTTTGATGATAGTTCTCGAACCTCGTTTCCATAAGCGATATGCTTTGGATTCTGCCGAGTATCCAATTAGCACAAACTCTTCACTTTTCGGATCTAGCTTGAATCTATTTTGAGTCTTATTCAAAACGAAAGCTCGGCATCCAATTTGGCGAAGATGACTAACAATTGGTATTTGACCATTCCAAAACTGCTCGGGTGTCTTTTGATTATTTAGGGAAGTAGGGCAACGATTAGGTATGAAAGCAGCAGTATGAATCAGTTCAGCCCACAGGAATTTCGGGAGATTTGCTTCAATAAGGAAGCAACGAGCCATCTCTCCCAGAGTTTTAATCCTTTTATTAGTTTCGGCTTCAACAAGGGTTTTGAAGTTTTTGAAAACCTCGAAATATTCGCTTTTTCTTTCCAAAAAATATACAAATACCTTCCGAGAATAGTCGTCGATAAACGTGGCAAAGTATAAACTCTTGGCAATAGATTCTACATTCATCGGACCACACAAGTCAGTGTGTACGATATCTAATACCCCTAGCGAGGACTTATTCCTTTTAGTGAAAAAAGGAAGCCTTGATTGTTTTCCTCTGATACAAGTTACGCAATCTATTATATAATTCCCGAAGTTCGGTAGCACTTTTCCTTTTAGCATATTAACACGACAATCTCGCTTCATGTGACCCTTACTTCCACAGCGATGACAATTATATTGAAAATTAGAATTAGACATACCTGGTCGCTGATGAGTCACAGATTTCTTGAAGAGAAATTTCACCTTTAGAGCATCATCCTTACGTTCAGGGCCGCAATCAGCGATTCTCCTCTTATCACTCACTTCTAGGAGTCTTGCAAGTATCATAATCATCAGTTGGAAAATCTTTCAAAGCATCAAAGGCAGCTTGTATCTCCTTGTAGCTTTCGGGAAAACCATCCAGCAGCAGCACAGCTAGCAACTCCTCATCTAGTTTGGCATCCATTTCCCGCAATCGAGTAATAACTGAATTAAATTGAATTAGATACCGTTCCATGCTTTGATTTTCATGCATTTTTAAATTGATTAACTTACGGAATTCTTCCACTTTTTATCGAGGACCCTTTCTATCAAATGTTCTTTCGAAAAAGTCCCAAATTTCCTTGGACGTCTTCAGCGATCTTATAAGTGATAGTTGCGCAGGTTCCATGGCGATGATTAGCTCACATCTAGCATCCATGTCCTTCGTGTTCAATTCCTCAATTTTCGACGCATCAGGGGCCTCAGGGGACATTTTTGCTTATTCATCGGAAAAATTCATTATTTTTATCCGCGCTTATTTCACAAGTGGAGATAAATATGAAGGTTAACTTAAGCGGATACAGGATTTGTTGTTAGTGTATTTTACATGCAAATTTAATTGTAAGCGTACATACGTTTACAATAAAACACACCTAATATAATAATGTGCGTTTTGAATATTAATTTTAGAACAGTTTCAATCATAACCATCTCTTAAATACACCACAAGACCTTTAGCCTGATATGACTCATTGCAATTGCCAAAGGGCAACAAATATCCCGGAATCCTATACAATTTAAGACAATCATATAAGGCAAACTATAAACAAAATGCAGCAAGGGAAGTAAACAAGTAAACAGAATTCATAAGTTGTTTCTAAATTTCTAAATTATATGCATTTATACGTCTTCTGATGCTTTAAACAATGAAAACGAAGCCGCTAGTTCAACAGTAAGATTTACCATATATAATATTTTAGCTTATGTACGAGTGAAATTTCTTTTAATATTATCCTATACCTACTTATTTAGTGGGCTCTTCGATAATGAGTATACCTGTACCAAGTATTCTGACATCCGAAACGACTTTATCTTCGCTGTGAACTGTTTTCGCAGCTAAAGGGGTTCGTTCTGTGCCTCAACATACACTATAAAGATATTGCGTGCTTACTTGCTGCTTCGTTTCATATCATGGCTCGTGCCATTACAAGCTGTTAAATATACAACATTAACATTTCTAAAATAGAATGCCGCCTTCAGCTTTTTCTGGTGGAACAATTTATGAAACCATTTCCTTTCTACTAAGATGTCGTTCATAGAGTTGACCCTAAGATAAGTAGACTCGTTTTTTTTATAAAAGGCGCTGGCTTAAGAGATTTCGGATACCCGTAAAAGTGTGAGTCAACAATGCGAGCTGTGGACAATTAGGGAGGACAGAGAGAGAGGTACCGATGTACGTTGGTGTTGAATATTTGAAGGTTATAAAGACTAGGAAGGAAAGAGTTCAGCACGATAATTCAATGTAAGTATATTTCAACTTCAACTAACTAGTGTTAAAATTTGTAGAGGCGAAATGCTACTAGCAATTCGGTGGAACACTGGTGGTGGATATAGCTATAGAACAAACTGAGACAATAGACCATTCGCGGTATCTGAGGTTGTTAATTAACTGGGTGATATTATCATCACCTATGAGTCTTACCCCAGGGTATTCCTATCAAGCAGGTGTAGAAATGTTTTAAGAGCGCTTGACCAGACGTGGGCGCTGTACTCCAATTTTTTGCGGATAATTCCTTTATATATTGTGGCGAATTCAGAGTGAGTAAAATATCTCTGACACTGATTAAAGGAACCTACGCAGCACTTCTAATGACATCGAATATATGGACATTCCAACATAGGTTGTCATTTATACATATTATCAGCCTTTTTCAAAAATAAAAAGTTTCTTGATTTTAAAGATGCAAGTGTAATTCATGGGTAATGGGTGTTTAGATTTTGTATTAACGACAGCAATTAGCAATTGGAAGCACTAATTTTCATTCTGTTGGTGGTTTCCCGTTTAGCAATGCTGTTTCAATCGGAATTGGATGTGTCTAATATCTAAGTACTTTTGCTACTATACAAACACGAAAGTGCTTATCCTATTGAAGATTTTAGATGGAGACAAAGCACAATTTGGAAGTGTTGAGCAACAAAATTGGTTATATTCAAAAAGCTAACAGCTGGAATGTTATTATAAATGAACGTTGGGATGGAGGATGAGGTAGATATTTAATGTTTTTTACGAGCGACCAACAATTTTATTTTTGATCATGTCAGCAGTTACGTCCAGCTAGGATTCTTTTCCTTAACTGCTTGATCAATGTACTAGCTTATATGATATGACAAAATGGTCTGACGAGCCTAAGTAAAGAGAAGTGCCTTATCAGGAAAACGAGTTAAAAACAAGCCTTAACAAGCTGGGTGAAGCATCAATTCACTATCTTAGACTTTTCCTTATATACATATATAGAATGTACCTATAGACATATCTATCTCATTAACAATAAATTCATTGCCAAGTTGCTTAAAAGTTTTCCGTAGACTATGTGCTGGCAGCAGGGATCGAAAATACCGGGTATTTTTTTTTTTTTTTTGCAAAAAAGGCCAGTAGTAGTTATGGTTGTAAATTAAAAAGAAGTACATCTGGTTGATAGTGATGAAGCTGCCTGTCAATTCATGTTAAGCCTTTAAGAACTTAACCCATTTTGAAAATATGCCGAATAAAATTAGTATTTTTGGCCACATAACATAAGTGGCCAAATGAACCAGTTATTTCAACCTTTTATATTTATTGAGCAGATGAAAACTGGTTGAGTAAAACATTTATTTTTCTAGCCGAAACAAAAAGGTTCATTTGACCCAATATTATTTTGGGCCGTCGAAAATGGGTAAAAGAGGCTTTTAATTTTTTTTGGGTGAAATATAAGGTCTCTTATTATATCTTCATAATATTTAAACCAATGCAAACTATTTGAAACTATAAAGATAAAAAGTAAAAACGATGATATATAAATGTACATGCATATGTATTCTAGGCATCTATGTACACACATATTTGATGAACGATGATATACAAGTTTTCATCTGCTAAGCTATTGAAGAAACGGTTTATGTACATCATATACTCGTATACATATTTTAGGTTGTATTAAATGGTATTTTACACTTCAGTGCCAGGCAAATGATTCTTTGTGTAGAACGAACAAAGAAAGGAGGTACAAATGTCGTAAGGCAAACAAATTTTGTAGATGTTTTTTTGTATATGCATTCATTTATTGTTAGTATGATACTTTCAACAGTTTTTATTCAAAGAATGTAATCTGACGGGCACAGCTTGAACGACGAATGTCAATTTTCGCAATGAAGGGTACTTTGATTTGTTGCTTTCCCAGTATTTCATTAAGTCGCCACTAACGTCGACTCGCCTTGCATGGTAGCTATCGAGCTCAGCGTATGCCTTGGCAATGCAGGATGAAACTGGTGAGGAATCTTCGTCATCCGATGAATGGATTTCCAAACTTCGAATAGATTCCTTCAGTAAAGTGTGGTCACTTTGCTGTGTGGTTTGAGTTCTTTAAGAAAAATATTTACTACAACGTTCACGTTCGTTTTGATGAAATCGATGAACGATTTGCTTCAAATGACTTTTAGCTCTTTGTTTTTGTTCCGGTGTTAAAAGACGCCTCAGTCGCGGATTAAGAAATAATGCAACAAAAACATTTTCTGTTTCCAATAATGCTACTTCCCTTTTTTTCACGCAGCTCAATAGTAGCTCAGAAATACTTGCCTTCGAGATCGAAATTTTCCTGAAAAAAAAAACTGAGTCTTTATTACATATGAGTCTATTCTAATAGAATAAACTCGGGGCTTAAAAAATAAAGGGTATTTTCTATTAATTTTTGTTTACCCAAAAAATTTTATCAAAAAAAATTGTGTTGATTGGACCCAATATTTTACGCCCGAAAAATTATTGGGTCAAACTAACCCATTTGTTCTGCAAAAATATATATTTGTAACAATATATTTTATGTAACAGATTTCATTGGCCCAAAAAAAATTGGGTCGAATGAACCCATTTACTTTTGGCAAAAAAAATAGATTGTAGAGAAAAATAAGCACTTTACACCACTAATTAAATTTGGCTATAAAAACCTGTTTCATCAGCCTTTTTAAAAAAAACAGGTCAATTGGGTTCAGTCCCTAGCTGACAGTAATACTAATTTCATGAAAAAAAAAAGGCGAAACAAATTGGTTGTTGAAGCATGCTTACCTAAGAAAGTTATTTTGTCAAAAAAACAGATTTTTGCCATTATTATTGCTGAACCTACAGGGAATTAATCAATTATCACCAAATTGGTCAATTATGACTAAATGCGAAAAGTGTGTGCTTGACTTAAATATTACTGACCATGCTATGACAGGACTCCTAGTGACATTAAATAAAGACAAAAATTTTAGACTCTTTAACTCTGTAAAAAGTAGTGATAGAATCGACTTTCTTAGACTTAAAAATAATTTATGTTATGAGTTCTGGGATAATATGTATACTTTGAATAATGCCTCTAGTGCTTATTCATTGCTTATTGGCTCTATTAAAAGGCACATTCTTTGTTGTTCTTACTCCTTGACTCCCAAAAAATTATTTAAGAAACTGAAGCCATGGATATCGACCAACTTAATGTTTAAAATTAGGAATAAAAATAAACTGAGGATCTTGTGTAAAAAGTATCCCGATAATTCGGATTTAAAATGTAAATATAAGCAACTGTGCAACAAATTCCGTTGTGTCGTTTTAAATTTTACCGTGATTTATTTAGATCAGCAAAGGGAAACTTTAAATACGAATGGCAAGCTGTAAATAGCCTACTAAACAAATCAACTACGTCTCAAAAACCTAATTTCTTATTACTTGACAACTCTGAAGTGCATGACAAACTGGTTATGGCTAATGCTTTTAATTGTTATTTTGTCAATATTGCCGCCAGTCTACAAACGAGTCCTGTCAAATCGGTTTGCCCTATTTGTCGTCCCTTTATTGAGAATATAGAAAGAAATACTTTTGTTTTCAACCCATTACTCCTCTAGAGATTTTGAATGTTATTGGGTCCTTACCTAATTCAAATACATGTAGTGGTGATGGTATTTCAAATTTAACGCTTAAAAAGATTGCATGTTTTTTGGTTGATGTCTTGTCTTTTATTAATAACCGTTGTGTTTTTGAAGGGATCTTCCCCATCTTAGTCTTAAAGTTGCCGGTGTCATTCCTCTTCTTAAAAAAATGTTCTGAATCTGAAATTGGTAACTATAGACAGATCTCGTTATTTCCAGTTTTCAGTAAAATATTTGAAAAACTGATGAAAAATAAATAGTGAGTTTCTTAACTAAGACTAATTTCTTCAATTCAAATTAATTTGGGTTTCAGAAAGGGAAATCAACCGAAGATGCACTTTTACAGTTCTGTTCCCAAATTATGTCACACCTTGATGCTAAAAAATTTACCGCAGAACTATTTATTGACATTACCAAAGCTTTTGACATGGTCGATCACAACTTTTTGTTGAAAAAGTTAGAGAATGCTGGTTTTCGTGGATTTATCCTGGATTGGTTTGGGTCCTATCTTAAAAATGGGTTTCAAAGGGTCAAGATGTTTTTTAATATCGGTGTTCCTCAAGGTTCTGTCTTAGGTCCCATTCTGTTCGTAGTCTTTATCAACTCATAACTTTTGCTTAATTTCAAAAGTTCGCTCACTGCATTTGCAGATGACATTGGCTTTTCTTATGGCTCTAAAAGTGCTCTAGACTTGGTCTCTGATATAAGCTGGGATCTTGATTTATTAAAGCTTTGGTTTTTCATAATTTAGTTTTGAGCTCCAAGACTAAATTAATGTATTTCAGTCTCTCTTCGAATTACAATTACGAAACTACGAGTAATATTTATTTTCACTCACAGGAGTGTAGAAGATACTCTCCGCAATCATGCTCGTGTTCGTCTGATTCCTCCGGTTACTCGTATAATGTAATATAAAATGTAGTTAAAATTGTTTCCTCGTGAGAATGTTGTTGAGTTCAAATATCTGGGACTTACACTTGATTCTAGGATGAGTTTTGTTAACCATATAAATATATTAAAAAATTACTTCCGATACATCCTTATTATTCTTATTATTTAAAAGTTATTTGAATTTGTAAAAAAATTATATGAAAAATTAATTATAAGAAATAAGAAATAAAAATAAATAAATAAAATAAAATTAACAAATACATTTAAATTACTTGCTAACAGAGAGCATTAAATACTTAAAACTGCAATTTGCAGAATCTTGAAAGCTTGACAGCAAAAAGGAAATCTAACTATCGTTTCTTATCTGGAAAAGACCTTTATGTCATTTGATGGCGAAGCACTCATCTATAATTGGAACTATGGCAAATGCAACGCTTACGGAACTTAGCGCTGAAATAAAGTATTATAATTAAAACCAAAGAATGTTTCCGGTTACGACTTAATAACAGGTGAAGTCCTTTAAATGCCGCCTAAAAAAGCATTAATAAGCTTCTTTATAAATATAATAAACTCCGCACTGATGTAAGAATACGTTCCGAGCCAGTAAAAATTGGCCTTAAACCAGTAAAACTGTCAATTGACAAGAAGTCCTATCAGGTGATTTTATTGTTTCAATTTGATTGAAAATCTTTAGGAGGATAATTCTGAAATGTATACTGCCAATAATTGACGGAACAAATCGTAGCCCTTAACATCAGTTTGGATTCAGGAGTAAGTATTGCAATAATGGTCAAGTGAATGAAATCACGGACGTAATTAAAAAAAACTTTGGAACAAAATAAGATTTGTTCAAGTTTATTCCTTGATACTCGTATATCGAAAGCTTTTGATAAGGAATGGCCCAAAGGCTTAAAGTTCAAATTACTGCGGGTCTTGTCACTGAGCGTTTATACTCGTAATATATTGGCGTTCCGCAACGAAGTGTTCTCGACGCACTTTTGAAACTCCAAAAATACCGAGACATACCCCAAAAAGGGAGACCGTTGTAGCCACGTTGGAAATTGAAAAAGGAAAAACGAAAATGCAATGCGCTCTCGACAAAATATGTGAATGGACAGAGGCCTGGCTGATAGCCTTCAATGAGACAAAGAATATTTATGTAAATTTTGCATACAAAAAAACCAGTTGATTGCTTATCCACATAAACTCATTATGTATTTTTTTGCAAACGAAACCAAATATCTGGGTATGACACTTGACGTCAAGTTAAAGTTTAGATCGCACTTTAAGAAAATGCAAGGTATACGAAAATAAATACAGAGAAATATATTGGTTCCTTTTTAAACATTCCAAGCTTTAGCAAGTATTGAAGCTGTTGCGGACGTACGGTGTACAACTTTGGGGTTGTACCAGGACAACGAATGCCAATATTTTAGAAACGTTTGAAAATAAAGTGCTGAGAGAAATTGTCCATATAAACATGATACATAGGAAATGATGACGTACACCTAGACCTCAGAATTCCTACCGATGAAAACGTAACTAAAATCTTCGCGAGAAAACACTAAATTCGACTAGAGAAACCTATTACTAACTCGACTAAACTCTTGGGCTATCGTGATAAAAGCGAAACATTCGGGAACTTTTATAAAAGTTAACTGCAAAGAGTCTATTATATGATACAACATTTTTTTGGTAAGTCAGAACTTGGTTGAGGGAGGTGAGTAAAAAATTAAATTATCCAAAACGGGGAATGAATCTTTTTAATTTTCTCGTAAAGAAACACAGTTAACGTATAGGTGTAGATAGGTGGATCTAATAAAGAAATAAAGAAAGTATAACATACTTCATTCACCCGAGAATCTATAACAGTTTGGACTTCGTAATATATTTTTCATTTGGTAAATACTGATGAAGTGTGACATAGTCTATTTCAAAATCTGTATATAGGTATGTATATCACTATTCTAATATATCAAAATTATGTTTTTTTATTCACTTTGCTTGTTATTTCTTTTTATTGAAATGCGTTTGAGGTGCTGTGCAAAGAGTACAAAAAGTAGAAAATTTTAATTTCTCAAATCCACTAGGACGTTAAGTTATTTTTGACGTTGCTTGCTTACTAACTGTTCAATTAGGAAATAATTTATTTTCTTATAATTATAAAAAAAAACAAAAATGTCCCGTGTCACCAATAACAAATATGATAAATGTTAAAAAAACGTTCTGAACTTGGTTAAAAAGACTCGAAACGAATTTGATAAGATTTTTTCACAATTGATCTTAGATCATTTAATTTGAAAACCAGAATTCGCGACTGGTCTATCTACGTATAAATTCCAACTTGAAAGCATTTATACATGGTATTTTATTTTTTAAAACGTAGTTAGGGTAACAGAAAAAACTAATTCAGAATTTTCATTGAAATCAAGGAGATTTTGACGTTAAACTTATTAATCAAACTAAATGCTGTAAACACATGTGTACGTACAAGCTATAATAAATTGAGGGTATTTGTCGGGACCTGTTGTCTTGTAAACTATCAGAGGATAAAGAGTAAAAGAAATTTTCACATTTATTCCAATTTATCACTCCTGGGCTATTTTTCTTTCAGTAATCCTTAAGAGACCATGGGGAAAATAATATTTTATTTGGCATTGTTCCCGGACCTCAGCTGTTAGATGTGTTAAGAAATAATTGGAAATCCTCTGATCTGAATGTGTTATTCATTTTACTTTTTTATGTTGCTGTTTTGTTATGTATATATTTGTAAGGATGCTTTTCAGAAATAACTGTTGGTGTCAGCAGAAAATTAGAAAAATATATTTTGTTCAGATTTGCTTCAATGCTTTAAATTTGATTTATGACTTTTTATATTTTAAGGAGACGTAACAAATGTACAGATTGGTTAAGCCTTAAGTCGTATTCATAAAATATATTTATATATAAACGCATCATTTCAAATACATATAATGTAAGTGTGGCATACATAATATTGCTACACCTACATACATCATACATACATCTTTTCAATTCAGTTAAAGCGAGCTATGTAATCTAGTGATGGACCAGATATACATATACATAAGAGGCCTCAGACATAGCATACAAGAATTTTTGCAAGATGCAACAAATAGTTTCTGTAAGAAATTTTGTAAAAGGGTTTTAAAGAGTAAGAAATAGCGCTCATTTTGGGTGTGGGTTTAACACCATGGTTTTGTTTTAACCATTAAGTCGTTTAGTCTCAGTTTCTTTTCGGTATTGTGTTCGTCAGCAATCTGATGGGTTCGTATCAATGTGGTTCCAGGCCAGGAAAGTCCACCATTGACCAAACATTCTCACTACAGCAGATCTTGGAGAAAATCCATGAGCTTTAGATCGTTACATACCACCTATTCATTGATTTTATGGCCATGTATAACAGCATCTATAGTATCGAGCTATACAAACAAATATCTAGTTCTGGCATAACTGTCAAACTCGTCCATCTGTACAGGATGACGGGGGAGAATGTCATTAAAGATCTCACAAGACAAGTATTAAAGAACAGTCGATGCTCGAACAATGAATGCTTGTTTGATTGGAAAAAGTCTAGTCATGATCGTCTATGTCATGCGAAAACGAGAACTTTTACTGTTAAATTCGTCTGCCACAACAATGCAGTTAAAGAAAGGATCTTTGAAGTTGCACATCATATAAGTATTGTACATTATTAATATTAATCGCTTCGAAAAGATGTTTTAGTTTTGATACTCCCAATGATGTTCATATAAATATATATGAATAAGTACTTAATGATTGGCTTGACAGTCATTTAAACTGTTGTAAATATTATTACAAGGTAGTTTCGATCTAAAACAAAACAGGTACATAAAGCTTTTAACATGCGGCCCTGTAGTTGATGATAACTCACACCAGCTTTATTGTGTAATTTTGTATTCGTGATAGAACACAATTCATAAACAATTTAAATTAAAGCCCTAGATATTTAGAGTTTTACAGTAATATCGACGTATGATTACAAATATCGCCCGTTATTTAAAAGTCGCCAGTGCAAATGCTAACATAATTTAAATAATTATTTTATGTTCGTTATAACGAATCCTGTTAATTAAATCGCTACGTCAATGTTAAAATAATTATTTTGAGAGACCTATTAACTAAGTCTTGGTCCAAATGAAGATGGCCTTAATAACACTAGGTATTTACAATTATAAAAATATGATTTACAATCGCATAACTATGAGTAAAGTTCGGATTTTTACTTTTTAAGAGCAAATGCCATTTTCTAGAGCTTCTACACACTTATCAATATAGATCGATCAACCGATAGAAAGTGGCAATAATGGCCCACTAAAGATTAGGGGTAAAAGTCTGCTATTTAAATAGCCTTTATACACTTAGTAATTATAATAAGCTGTCAGTTTCCATTAACTGTCATTTTAAATTTACTGTCAGCTTAGATTTACTGTCAGTTTGGTTGCGGCGAAGATATTTTAGGCATTAAAACAGATAATCGATTTGAACTACAAAATGAAATGAGTGTATAGATATACGAGTACAAAAATAAGTTTTGTAAAATCTTGCTATTTTCAGATAAACAAAATTTCAAACAACATTCATCAGAGACCCCATTAGTCTAAATGTCGACTTAATTTAATGTAACTGGCAATTAACCTTTTTTCAAAAACTAGAATGCTAATAAATGATTTTGTTTACATTTAAAATGTTGTTCATAATTTAAAATATCGCATTGGTCGTCGATTGGTTAGACTAATGTGGTCGCTGACCAGACCGAACCAAGACTCCTTCGAAAATACATTAACTGTATCCCAACATAACAATAAAATAAATAAAATACCAACATCGGAAATCCCAATAAATGTTTTTAAAAATCAACCCATTCTTCTTAGAAAAAGTGAAACTGAATGAATCAAAATTAATATTTTAGAGCCACATGTCCCCAACTTATATTTACCGAACTTTCATATCCCAGAGAAAATCATATTTCAATTTCCATCAGTAGTGAACGGATAAATGATAAAGTAACGATGGTATTCAATTAGGAAATATACGAAATGTATTTAGGGATTACAAACTGAGACAACTTTAGACAGACTAAAGTCGACAATAAATGAAGCAGAATAGGATAACAAAATTTTAAGGGTTTGTAAAAGAGCACATCGCAATGCTTGTGAAAATAGGTCAGAACTCTTGCAAAAATTCGAGTTTCCTCAAATAAAGGCCAAAATTACTAGAACACTGAACGGTACACCATATGCAAATAACATAAATACGACCGAAATCCTTATAAGCCTAAATTATTTTCTTATAATTTAATATTATTGAGTATTTTTGTTTCCATCTATATTTTCATTATTGATTTACATAATTCATTATTCTAAAACTAAAAGTTTGGTTTGGTTAATTTACTGCACCTCCCACTCTTCCTATCGTTATTGAATATTAAATGTTTTTTTTTTACTGAAGGTTTTATGTAGCTTTTCCTTCAAGATTTTTGTTTGCGTTGTTCTTTCGCTTGTTTTAAATATTATAATTAAATAAGTATTAAGGTAGATTTATTCCATAACTCTGTAAATTGTGCAATTTAATTAAGGAAATAATGTATAAATGTATAATGTAAAGGAAGTGAGACGAAAACCTTTGGTCCAGCATGGAAGTTCTTTCTATGCAGATGACGATCAAGACATGTAGCTTATGTAGAGTCTTTCGCTAGTAATACAGATTGCTTGCGTTGCTGCGGCAGCGTTGAATTTTCTAACCGCCTTCCAACTCAAAGTATTGGAAATCTTTTTTGATAAATTCTTTTTTTTTTTTGAGTAGAGCGATTTCTTCCAAATATATTTAACACTTCAGCGTTATGCTCTCATAAAGCATAAATTTTTATGGTAGAACTCTTAGAGGGAAACCTCCAAAGAATATTCGAAAATCTATTGTGGTCCTGATGTACCAAAATTTGGCGATACATTTTTACACTGTCAGCTGTTAGGGCGAGCCTGTGCCCATATTCGTAATACGCATTGGTGGATATGTAATAATGAGTTTGACTTAGATTTGGATTTTTTACCAATGACGTGTGATCTAGTGTTTTGGAATTCTACATATGACGATTTCAAAGCCATGTCTTTATGTCCTTTGCCAACCCACGTTCTAAGGAATTGAAGCGGTGATACGCAAATATCGTAGGACTCATCGAAAAGAGATGTAATCGTTTGAACGGATTCTTCAGCATGTTTTTTCCATTGCTAACTTTCTCTATCGATTCGTGGAAGTGTTTCTCGGGATCCATTTGTTCGTCAGTCCATTAAGATTTTCTTCCACTGGCTGTTTCCAGTTCCCACAATCGTTTCGCAAACTCATCGAGACGATTGTCCATGGAACTAATACAGCACGTTCTCCTTTAACTGCTGCCGTCGAATTTATAGTTTCCCGGACAATCCAACCAAGTATTTGAAGTTTTGGCCTACTAGCAACAAAAACAATGTTTCTGCTCTTAAAGGCCGCTGTTCGATTAAATTGCAAGGTCAATGTTTCTCGGAATGTTGGCAATTGTCGATGCTCATTGTAGGATCTGGTTGATAGCCGGTTCTTAAAGTGCCACAGAAAATTTCAAAGATAGCTCAAATGGCGAATATCTGGATCTTTTTGTGGTTTTTGTAGTACTGCCAATCTTAGTTTCTGTCATACCGATTCCTTGAATACCTATGTTTTTTCATTGGGTTCGCAGGCTTAGGGTCCTGGCAAAATGTTCCATATTAACCTGGGCACCAGTATCTAAAAGAGTTTGTCAAAATTGGAAACTTCCTTATGCACCCTTTGCCAGAATAATGGCTGTAGCTAATATTAGTTGAGCCAATTCCCTTTCAACCACCGAGTTCCCTACAACTGACGATTGAAAAGAGGACGACGATGGCGTCTGTGATGTTAAAATGCTTGCAGATTGTTGTTGCCAATGAAGCATTATATACGAGTAATGTTATTGCTTGAATACTTAACATTTAGAATTTGACAAACATTTCGAATATTGTAACCTTTTCGTAAACAATTTATACATAGACTCAGTTTTTATCAGATTGTTTCAAACTCTCGATTTGATTTTGGTAAGCAATTGCCTGTTTTAAATAAGATTCAAGGGTTCCTAAGCGGTATTCAAGTTGTATTTTCGACAATGTTTTTGCTTCGATAAGAGTTTTTATTACCAAAACACTACCTTTAGTGGAGGCACGAGATGTTTCCAAACTATCGAGAGACATGATTAGGGCTTTTAATTTTTTATTTTTTTATTTTATTTCCCAATAATATATTACATCTGTCCGTGGACACTAGGTAATTGGTTTTAAAATGCTTGTTAAGATACAATTTGTTTTAAGACCACTGTCTTAAGAAACAACTTAGTTTTAACATTTGTATATATATATTCATATACCTTAAGGCAAAACCCTATACTTATATATCTTTCTATATACAAAAGCAATAAATTTTTACATTACAAACAGTTTGATAGTTTAAGGCAAATTACGTCACTTATGTAAGCTGGAGGCCTGCGTTTTTTCAGTCGTCTTCCTGAATTAGCATCTTGATGCGGCAGATTTTGAATTTCATCGTTTGTATGGCTTGATATGGTTATTTGGCGCTTTATAATGAATATTTTTATATCGTCCCTGATACTGGGTATCTTTAAATCACGGTGTATGTCTTCATTCGTAATATACCAGGGAGCATTGACAATCATCCGGAGTATTTTTGATTGTAGTCGTTGAATGAGTTCAATAATCGTTTTGTCGGCTGCTCCCCAAATTGGTATTGCGTATGGTATTGCATATGGCGTAAGTCCATATTGGTTTTATTGTAAAGCAAAATTTTATTTCGAGTTGAAAGTTTCCAATTTCTTCCTAGAAGCCAGTTTTTAGTTAATACAACGATCTGATACTGAATGGATAACATAATATATCCTACAAGAAGTATTTTAGAATCTGCATCCCAATTTTAAAAAATCGTCTGAGCAATAAACCCGTTATTTGAAAAAAAAAAACCAAAGTAAGCACAGAAGATATTAGAACTTGCATTACTCCAACCAGGTGCATTTATCCAGAATAACAAACCAACCCAAACTGCTGAAACAGTGATTTGTCGAATTGATGGGAACCTCATAGTAACATAACTGGGCGATTATGTGCTAAGTCCTGAGCGAAATAAATTCAAGTTGCGATTAAGTTCCGCTTAATATTTGAGTAAAATAGTGACATAACTCGCTTATCAAGAACTGGTGAAAGTTACTCACAAGTAAATTGTGCAAAAAACTCGCTAATTCCGAGAAATCCGCGAATCACTCGCTTAAAAATTGTAAATTTTACTTACTTTAAGTGGCGCTACAGTCCGGGTGGACCTGGACCTCAGTCAACAAGCTTCTCCAGCCAGCTCGATCCCTGGCTAGCTGCCTCCAGTTTCGCACGCTAAGTTGGCTGAGGTCGTCTTCCACTTGCGTGCGCCACCTGACTCTTGGCCTTCCTCTACTGCGCTGTCCCTCGGGAGGGGATTCGAAGACTTTTCGGACCGGAACATTGCTGTCCATGCGCTCTACATCACCCAGCCATCTCAGTCTTTGGATCTCACTCTTCTGGCTAGGTCCATGTCGCTGTACAGTCCGTAAAGTTCGTCGTTGTATCTCCTCCTCCACTCACCGTCAATGCAGACGGGACAGAAGATCGCCCGAAGAATTTTTCTCTCAAAGCAACCAAGAACACCCTCATTCATTTCTGATAATGTCCATGCCTCTGCGATAGAGCAGGACCAGGATAATTACGGTCTTATAAAGGGTGACTTTCATTGTCCGAAAGAGGGCCTTGCTAGTCAATTGCCTTCTTAGCCCTTAGCAAGAGTTATTCTTCGTCTGATCTCAGCGCTGGTCTCTTTGTCTGTATTTATAGCGGAGCCTTGGTAGACAAAGTCCTTCACTACCTCAAAGTTAGTTACATATGTCGAAGGTGACGTTCTGCGCGAGACGTCGGTATTGGTTGTCCTTTTTGCTTGACAGCATATACTTGGTCTTGCCCTGATTGACCGCTAAACCCATTTTCACCGCTTCCGTCTCAATACTCGCGGAAGCGCCACTAACATCACGCTGCTTTCTCCCGATTATGTCAATATCGTCGGCGTATGCGAGTAGTTGGACGGACTTTTGAAAGATAGTGCCTCTTGTGTTTGCTCGTGAGTTTTGCACTATTCTTTCAAGTACGATGTTGAAAAAATCGCACGACAGCGCATCGCCTTGTCTAAATCTAAATCCTTTCTGGACATTAAAGGTCTCGGTGAGATCTTTACCGACCTTGATGGAGCAGCGTGCATTCTCCATCGTCATCACAACTCGCTTAAAATTGAGAAATATTGCAGACATCTGCAACCGCGTCCAGAATTAACAAGTGCAATAATCTACCATCAAAAGAAATCCTTTGGACAAACGAGGTCCCCAGTAACTGTGACCAGCAGACGAAAAGGAGACAGCGACAGCTGCCAGCCGCTCGAGAGTATGATTCAAACAATCGTTATAATGTATGTAAGCTTATAAGCAATATAATTTTCTTTTAAGAGAAATTAAAACAACATAGTTGTTATTGCAAAGTGTTTAGCTTATAAATAATATAATTTTTTAATAAGAGAAAGAAGAACAACATAGTTGTTATTGCAAAAAGCTTATAGATAACATAAATACTTTTTTTAAGAGAAAGTAAAACAACGTAGTTGAGATCGCATACAAATCAAAAAATTGTATCGTTAAAATTAAGAAAGTAATAAAAGGAAAGAAAAGCAACATAATTGCTATTGCAAGCAGCTCAATAAATAATTTCATTAAAATTAGGAGGCATTTAAGAAAAACAACATAGTTGTTATTGCCGAAAGTTCAATAACTAATTTCATTAAAATTAAGAAACCATTTAAAAAAAAATACCTTGTTGTTTTTGCAAAAAGTTCAATAAACAGTTGCATTAAAATTACTAAGTATAAGCAAAAACACAAAATAGAAAGTATTAAATAGGAAAAGAACAGAACATTCAGTGATTCAACTATTTGATCACATAATAAAATAACCAATAAAAAAAATAACCTGAATTTTGGCCATAACTGTTTAATTTACAAAGATAACTTAACGAAAGTTTTGAAAACATAATAAAATAATATTATTAATTATTAAAAAACAAAAACAAAAACAATAATGGAACACTTGATCAATTAGTTGACCTTCCTAAACTGATCACGTTCAGTACTCCATTCTACATGGCTTCCTTTTGCTTTGAGAACTACTTGAATTCTTCTAGGCATGGATTCTATTAATGTTCTGCATAGATTTGGATTCATTTTTTTGCCAGACAGTTTGAGTGCGGTGTCATAATGCTTTTAAATTTGGACAATCTCCTGGCAAATTTGTAATGGTACGTTTGACTTCAACCCAAAGATGCTCAATCGGATTGAGGATTGAAGATTGTAGTGGCCAATCAAGTTCTTCAAATTGGTTACTTTGCAGCCACGCTTTGGAAATTTCGGCTGTGTATTTCGGATCATTGTCTTGCTGGAAGATAATGTCCGACACGTTTTTGTGCCAGCTTTTAAGACTTGTTAAGAGTCCGCCTTCTAAAATGGTGGTGTATTGAAGACCATTTATGCGACCTGTTACCCTAACACATTGACCAACCCCATCCATGCACATTCATCCCCTTATCATGAGATATCCACTTGGCTTGATGTGGCGATACCGTATTGGCTCACCAGGCCTTCTCCACATCCATTGACGACCATCGGACCCAAACCGGTTAATTTTTGTTTCGTCCGACCAAATCACCTTTGCCCAGTCATTAACATTATAGTTTTTGTACTTTTGGGCGAATTCCACCATTAATTTTTTTTGTCATTCTGTAACAAATCCTTATTGATCTGGGCCGCATTGTCATGTGCGCTATACCATATCTGACGCAAAATAAGCCTCTGGAAAATAGAATTCAATATTGACTTCCTTCCAGCTCTATTTTTTCGATCCAAATCAGGGCCCAAATTTTTGCGTATTTTATATATACATCCCAATGAAACCCCAAGTTTTCGAGAAATTTCTCTGTGAATCATTTTAGAAACAAGTTACCTTTCCACTTCCTTTACTTGAGATCTACTAAGTTTTCTCATCTTCTATGAAATGCCTTCTAAAGCTGAAATTTAAACTATGCACTTGCCTTACGTGGGATTCCAATATTAATTTTTTTTTAATATTCAATTTTAGTTAATTTCGAAAGAGCGAATTAGAAGTCAACTTTTGGTACAACTTGCAGCCGAGATTTTGCTTGCAACTTACGATGACATTAAAATTTTTAATTTTGTGTGTAGCTTTGCTGCTGACTACAAATGCGGTCTCTCGTGTACAGGTACACACCCAAAGAATATAAATAACAAGAATGATCACACCCCTTTTGTTTAAATAAAACCACCCGTCGTCGTACAAAAAACCTACAACAACGTCTCATTAGGTCAAATAGCGTAGATCTATTGCTTTGTTTCAAATTCCAAATCCCAATTTATTTTGCCTGAGTTAAAATGGATACTCGTACAATAGTCTAGCAGTCATTTTGTCCTTATTTAAATTTACTTGCGATCCAGAGATGTTTGTGGATAATATTCTTCCCTCCCCAGTGTGCAAAACGCTGTGTAATGTACGAGTATACGGACAAAGTGGAAACAGTTTTGATTTTTCTCCTTTTTTTATGCGTTCGTGATTGGTTGCGTTAATATAACCGATATTTAAAATGATTTTATTTTATTTTATTTCCGTGAAATATTCATAAAATGATACCTAGAACAAGAAAAATCAATAATACCGCTAGGAATGATATTTATTATTTTGTTTTTAAAACTCCTTTGCTGTTGAAAATTATGATTACCTGAGGTATCATTTTTGAATGAAAAAAAAACATTGTGCATTACAACATATCTGGATTTTAAAATCAAAGATGCCATTCAATCCTTTGTGCTTTTCGTTAGGCAGGTATATTTTTTATAAAAGAACATGCAGGCCATTTTATGGCAGCAGAAAATAGAAGGATATTTCTTGGTTTTATTGAAATGAATTAGGCCTTAAAAAACAAAGTTTTTCAGAAACCCTTATATTATGAATGAATACTTTCTATTTCATGCAGATTTTATGAAACCCATAATATCTAATTAAGAAAGTACAAGTTGTAAGTCAACATAAAATATTATTTATATATTTACAATAAAGTTTTAGTAACGCCATTCAACCAAAATTTGTTATGAAATTAGGTTCAGTAAATAAGTTTAAAAATATACCTATAAAATATGAAAGCATTATAGATTGTGTGATATCTCTTTCAAGAACTTAATATTTTTTAAGTTCCCTACTAATTGTGAAAGAAAAAATGAGTGGTTATCACAAATTAATTTAAGTGATCTAAAAAGACAACGAACTTTTCAAGGCATGTGCATCTGTGAAAAACATTTTTAGAGAAATGTATGTTCGGTGAAAAAAAAATTGAGGTTAAGACAAATGTGGTTCCTTTTCTCAAAAGTGGGAGTGAATATGAAAATTTAGTCGGTTGTGCGGGAGTAAGTTATTTTAATCAGCATCTGAAGCCATAAATACGGAAAGTAGTACGGAGCAATCATTGCAACATGTTAAGGAAGCTATAGAGAATAAAGTCAAAGAATACTTCACAAATTATACAGTTTGCCCAACTAACCATAGAACAACGCAGACAAAAAAACCGAGAGCAGGGCAGAAAAATGGTAAGACAGTTGCAATTGGAAAATAACTTTTTCCCAATTTCGTAACAGGCATCGAAGCAAATTTGTACGAATTATTGAAATCAGAATTTATATAGGTACTATACTATATATGAAAGTTGTGCCAGACAAGATAGATAGATAATTACTTCATTAATAAGGCTGAGAATATATTTTTAATAAAAAAGTACCAAAAAAATGTTAAAATATTTAATAACAAAAATAAATTTTTTAGCGTTGTATATTAATAAAAAAATAGGTGTGTTTTTTTTTCTACATTACACCGTATTGCAATGTTTCAGATTCCAACATGTATTTTATCGTATTTTATATGCTTCTTTTGCTTGTTGGCGTGTGTTGCTATCGACTTCTAGACAGGATAACAGGACCAAGGTCACAAAAAGATAAAGAAAATATTGCGCAGGGAAAGTACTGTTTCAGCTACTGTGGTTGAAGCGACGATTTTAAGGCGAAATATGAATGAGGAGAGGCGTTGGTCTAGGTACGTGTGAGCGAAAGGTTTTTTTTAAATTAGTGTGAAGGTATTATAACATGTTCATTTACCCTTTATCATTTGATAGTAATTTTATGTATTATAAAATATTTATGTATGCCTTATTTGTAATATTTTGCGGATTCTTAATTGATCGTGGGAATTTATGTAATGTAAGTATGTGAGCTTATTGGCTTTCGATTTTTTTTTCAGTTGAAGATGATTTTAAATAAATTATTCATATTGTTTCACAAATATAAGATACAATTTTAACTACTTTGCATGCAAAATTTATATCGAAAGTGCATTATAGAGTGTCAATTCTTAATTACATAGGACAATAGATTTTTTTTGTATTATGAAAGATTGGCACTATTAAGCGACTTTCATTTATTGCGCACGTTCGAATAACGAATATTACCACATACCCGGTAGGGAAGGTTTTTTGACATTTATTCCTTTTTCTCCTATATGAATGATTCGGAATAACGAAATTTGTATGTCGTTCTTCGGATTTGGGGTATTTTTTCCTTCAGCGATTGGTGATGCAGATTCCCCCGATGTGTCTGGTGTTGGTTCTTGAATAGTCTGAAACACTGGATCCTGCCTACACAATTGCACCATTGCAAACCGCCAAAACATCTTTGTTCTCTCTCTGCCCAACTTTCCAAAAAACATAACACATGCCGATTATAAGTGCATTCAACCCCAATTGAGTGTTAAGTTTTTTAAAAAAAGAAAAAAAAGCAGTAATTGAATTGTAATTGAAAAATATTAAATCCATTCGAAACATTCATATCAGAAACATCACCACTGTTTAAGTAGCATATTCCCAGAAACATGACACTTCACCCTTTCCAACATAGACTAAGTAGATAAATAATCTCTTAGGAAACGTAAAAATACTTACTTACTTTAGGTGGCGCTACAGTCCGGGGTGGACCTGGGCCTAAGTCAACAAGCTTCTCCAGCCAGCTCGATCCCTGGCTAGCTGCCTCCAGTTTCGCACGCTAAGTTGGCTAAGGTCCTCTTCCACTTGGCCTTCCTCTACTGCGCTGTCCCCCGGGGGCGGATTCGAAGACTTTTCGGACCGGAGCATTGGTGTCCATGCGCTGTACAGTCCATACAGTTCGTCGTTGTATCTCCTCCTCCACTCACCGTCAATGCAGACGGGACCGAAGAACACCCCCATCCATTTTTGATAATGTCCATGCCTCTGCGCCATAGAGCAGGACCGGGATTATTAAGGTCTTATAAAGAGTGACTTTTGTTGTCCAAGAGAGGGCTTTGCTTCTCAATTGCCTTCTTAGCCCAAAGAATCAGCGGTTGGCAAGAGTTATTCTTCGCTTGATCTCAGCACTGGTCTCGTTGTCTGTATTTATAGCGGAGCCTAGGTAGACAAAGTCCTTCACTACCTCAAAGTTAGTTACATATGTCGAAGGTGACGTTCTGCCCGAGACGTCGGTATTGGTTGTCCTTTTTGCTTGACAGCATATAGTTGGTCTTGCCCCCATTGACCGCTAAACCCATTTTCGCCGCTTCCGTCTCAATACTCGCGAAAGCGCCACTGACATCACGCTGCTTTCTCCTGTTTATGTCAATATCGTCGGCGTATGCGAGCAGTTGGACGGACTTTTGAAAGAAAGTGCCTCTTGTGTTTGCTCGTGAGTTTTGCACTATTCTTTCAGGTACGATGTTGAAAAAATCGCATGACAGCGCATCGCCTTGCCTAAATCCTTTCTAGACATCAAAGGTCTCGGTGAGATCTTTACCGACCTTGATGGAGCAGCGTGCATTCTGCATCGTCATTCTGCACAGACGGACGAGTTTGGCAGGGATGCCAAAACTAGACATTGCTCTATATAGCTAGTCTCTATAGATGCTGTCATACGCGGCCTTAAAATCGATGAATAGGTGGTGGATATCGATCTGAAGCTCATGGGTCTTCTCCAAGATCTGCCGTAGTGTGAATATCTGGTGGATGGTGGACTTTCCTGGCCTGAAGCCATACTGATATGGACCTATCAGGTTGTTGACGAACGGCTTCAGGCGTTCACACAATACGGCAGATAAGATCTTATATGCGATGTTTAGGAGACTGATGCCTCTGTAGTTGGCGCAGTTCAGAGGGTCTCCTTTCTTTAGAATTGGACAAACAATGCTGAGGTTCCATTCATCGGGCATACTTTCGTCCGACCATATTTTACAGATGAATTGGTGTATGCTCCTTACCAAGTCATCGCCCGCCGCTTTGAAGAGCTCGGCAGTCAGGCCATCCAGCAGCTTTGTTGGACTTAAGCTTCGATATGGCTATCTTCACTTCATCCAGGTCGGGTGGACGGAATTGTTGGTCATCATCGTCCAGGTTCAAAGGTTGATTCTGCCTGACAGCGGTATTTGGTCCGTCATCGCCGTTATACAGTCTGCAGAAATGATCTTTCCAAGTCCTCAGCATCGACTGCGATTCTACTACGATGTTCCCTTGCTTAGCTGCATGTGCTTGCCGGCATTCATCATCGACCCAGGGGTTTCGTTGTGGTGGACGAGTGAAACCCAGCACATCAGAAGCGGCATCTCTGATGGCGTTTTGGCAGTGTTTCTGTTGGTCTTCGATGCTTGGTGCTGGCGGCATTGGACCTCTAAAGAGATTAAGAGACACTCGATCGGAAAATGACTTGGCGATCTCTTGCAATTGTGGTCGTCTGACGTCGAATTTTCTCACAGCATTAGTTTGTCTTGGAGTAGTTTGGGATATCCGCAACCGTACTTTGGCTAGAACAAGGTAATGTTCCGAGTCGATGTTGGCTCCTCGGAACGTATGGACATCCATAATACTGGAGGAGTGTCTTGCGTCGATCGCAATGTGATCAATCTGGTTGACTGTTGATTGATCAGGAGTTCTCCAAGTCCCCTTGTGTATGTCGAGATGTGGGAACCGCGTGCTAGCCACGACAATGTTTCGGCCCGCCGCAAAGTCGATTAGGCTGAATCCGTTATCGGAGGTGGTGTTGTGCAGGCTATATTTTCCGATTGTTCCACCAAAGATACCCTCTCTTCCTAGCTTTGCATTAAAATCACCGAGGACAATTTTAATGGCTCAGCTAGGGCATTGCTCGTAGGTCTTGTTAAGGAGCTCGTAGAAAGCATCCTTGGTGTCGTCATCTATCTCCTCTGTAGGGGCATGCGCGCATATGAGGCTTATGTTGGCGAATTTAGCCTTGATGCGGATTGCTACGAGGCGCTCGCTCACATGCCGGAATCCGAGGACTTCTTGTCTTAGTCTGCCTCCGACAACAAATCTGCATCCAAATAAGCGCTGCTTTTGCCGTCGATAGCAATTGCCGTAGTAGATGTCGCAGTTTTTCATCTTCTTTTCGTCCGGCCCATCCCATCGCATTTCTTGGATGGCGGTTATGTCTGCTTTGCAGCAGTCTAGGGCCTCCGCTAGTTGCTCGGCCGCACGTGGTCTATTAAGGGATCTAACATTCCACGTGCATATCCGAAGCTCATTGTCCTTAAATCGTTTGCGTGGGTTGTCATCAGTAGATCCGTCCGTATCCGAGGCTTGTTGAAGCTTCGTAACTAGGTTTTTTTTTAAATGGCCGGGCAATTACCCCGGCGGCACAACCCCCAACCTGGAGGACCAGTTCCATTTTGATTGTCCCAAGGACGAGGGGTCGGTTACCCGTACCCGCCAGTAACCCGTTCCGGGATGTGAGCGCTGCCGTTGGCCTTTATAGGGCTCGTCCGCCACCATCTCTCACCATTATCTCAGCGATAATCAGTCAGAAGTTATTAACAATAACTAAGCCTTACTCTCGCTACTGCCCCGAACATCACAATGAACAATTTTTCTGAGAACTAATAAAATAACAAACATGATTGATGTTGAAAATGGAGTCCAGATATCATGCGACACAGAGACATCTAGACCTTATTTCCAGGTGGGTTATACATGGATGCATAAAATTAAAATGGGAAGGTTAACACATCATAAAAAATATCTTATAAAGGTGTGACACCTTCAATTTTGAGAACCAGCACCTTAAAAAAGAAGATCCCGTTGTAACTTTTTGTGTAGATCGGAATGTGCAATATATAAGAAAACATTTCTAATACTGTTGGCTCAAATTAATGTATTAGGGAAATTGCCCAAAGTTATTGTCTTAAGTAAAAAATCAACAACTACTAGAAATACTTGAATTAATACGAAATAGCAAGTCCCTAACAAAGTGGAAAATGTCAACACTAAGTCAGCTACAAAAATCGTGCCAAGAAAGCTACAAGTTATGGGCAACAAAATTGTTTGTTAGAAGCTCTTAACTAGCCTCTGCATTCGTACAAGCATGTGGTGAAAACAAAATCAACAGATAATGAAGTTGTAGAAACTAGCATAGCAGACACCATTTTGACAATTTGTATTTTCAAAATTCATTTTATATTTCTACTTCTTACTATTTTATATTAAATTCAAGAATGTGCATCATTATTTTGAATTACTAAAACATCAAAAAGACATAAAGTTAAGCATTATAAAATCATTTTTTTAAAACTTACAAATATCGATAAAGGTAAAAAAAAATCAACAAAAATACATTCTTCATTTATTTATTGTATAAATTTATTAAAGTTGTCACTTACCATAAGTAAAAGAGATGCATTCATTGATTCAATTAAAGGAACCCCAAAATCACATTTTTTGTTGGCAATCTTTACAAAGTGGAAGACAAATTGACATTGAAGACAAATTGACTTTAAACAATCAGAGCAACAATATTTAGCTACTCCTTTTAGTTTTGTTGGGGAAATAGAGTAATTTCCTTCTACTTGGAGGAATAGACTGAGTTCTTAGTAGGGGAGGGGGAAAATCTTTACCCAGAACTCTACGGACCGTCATACGCAGTTCTCATGGCAATATTTGGTTGTATGCGCAGCCTTTCATGTGATCTAGCTGTTGCTTCTCAACAGACAGGACTAATTATCGCTAAGATATTCCAAAGTTATCAAGTTATCATAATAATGATAACTAGTCTAAACGACAATCACAAATTAAAATCACAGCCAACAATAAGTAAACAAACCAAAAAACGTCAACTATCAAGGTGCCTATGTCGATGGGTGAGATCGACAAGCTGTCCGTCTCTCTCCTAAGGCGTAAGCCTGGGGCATTAATTAGCACATCCAACAAATATGTATGTGCTAAACATTTGTATACTAGTTATGCAAACCAGTCAAATCCATTATACCCTATCTCAAGAGAACAATTGGATCATCAAAACTAACGTTCGAAGAATATGCGACGGTCCTCGCACAAATCAAGGCGGGCCTCAACTCCAGGCCGTTGTACCCTATGACGTCTGGCCCAGAAGATCTGTCGGTTTTAACACCTGGTCATTTTCTCATCGGAATCGCCCTCTGTGCACTTCCGGAAAGAAACCTTTTCGACAACAAAATAAATAACCTTGATAGATGTATTTCCATTGCAACGGCTCTGCCAAGAATTTTGGAAGCAATGGAGTTCAGCATATCTCTTCCTGCTCCAACATCGTCCAAAATGACTCCAAAGGCAGCCAAACATCAAAATAGGAGACATTGTTCTTGTGCAAGAAGACAACCTACCACCAACATCATGGTTACTTGGGCAGATGCAAGAGTTACATGCCGGTGCGGATGGTCTGACGCGCTCATCCAGCACGCAGTTCGTCTTCCACCACATAATGTCAGCTGGAGGCGGGGGAACATGTTGCTTCTCAACAAACAGGACTGATTATCGCTAAGATATTCCAAAGTTATCACAATAATGATAACTATTCCAACCGACAATCACAAATTAAAATCACAGCCAACAATAAGTAAACAAACCAAAAAACGTCAACTGTCAAGGTGATCGACAAGCTGTCCCTCTCTCTCTTAAGGCGGAAGCATGGGACATTAATTAGCACATCCAACAAACATGTATGTGCTAAACATTTGTATACTACTTATGCAATTATGTAATCATTTTAGTATTAGACACATCAATGTATCCAGTGCCCATTTGAAGAGTATAAATGTATTAGAGCAGTATGTAAAAGTAGACTAATGTAAGTGGTAAGGTCATTGACCATAAATAATGTTAAAGAACAGCTGTTAGGTTTCCTGTTAAAGACTAACAGACTGTTCTTCACTCTTGTACATCACATCAGCCGAGATAGGCCAATTAACTTGTTAGAACGTTTTAAAGATTGTACGTTCCTTTATTTTCTTTCAAACCACAAAATATTCCTGACGGTACCTGCGTCAGGAACACTAGCATTTTAGTTATGTTTTTATTCAGTTTCAAAATACGTGTGGGGTAAGTTCAATAAAACATAGAAAAATAAAAAGTTAGATTTGAGAAACACGATTCGTCGCTTTTAGCTCATTACTAAGAATTTCATCAATTTTAACTAGTTGGCTTTTATCAGGTAAGGAAGATGAAAATCATTTGCATATTGTACTCCTCAGACCAGCTTTGTACAATTTATCCAACAGTATGTCGTGATTAACTATATCACATACTACCTCTATACTGCTGGATTATTGAAACCATCATCTTTCAATCGTTCAAATCAAAGAATAGAAATAACAAGGAGGATCATTTCCCCTTTGACTGAAAAAATCCACCCGTGCGTCGTACAAAAAACCAACAACAACGTCTCAAATAGCGCAGATCTATTGATTTGGTTCAAATTCCAAATCCCAGAGATTTTGGTTGAGTTAGAATGTATACAATAATCTGCCCATCATTTTTTCCTTATGGAAATTTACTTGCGATCCAGAGATTTTTGCGGATAATATTTTTCCCTCCCCAGAGGTTTGATACAAACCCTTAGATTAAATATTTATAAATATTAAATATTTTTTATTGCATTAAGATGTTATGATATAATAGTTGTAAGTCGATAAGAAAATAGCAATATACTCGTAGGTATATTTTGACAATTCAGTTTTAGTCACTATATTCAACCAAAACTTGTTGTAATATAAGGTTTAGTTAAGAAGTTTAAAAATATAAAATGAGAAGGCTTTATAGAATTTTTGTGTTATCTGTAGTCTGTGTGGCGGTGGTGAGATAGTTAGCTCATTGGACTATCGCGCAGTGAGTCTGGGTTCGATTCCTGGCTGGATCACCAACAATTTTTCAAATCGCCATCATCCTTTCGGTGGGCAATGGCAAACTACCGATAGTCAAAAATTGCCTACGAAAAAAGCTTCCGTTCGGGCTTCCGCTATAATCCGTAGGCCCCGCTCAGATGTGACAAAAAATGAAAACATGAGCAACACAAATGAGTGTAATGAAGCTAGGCTATTGTCCATACCGGGCTGCCAGCGCCACAGTGTTTTTGTTTTTCTGTAGTCTGTGTGAAGATTTTAATACAATGTAATGTTCTTTAAGTTCTATACTAATTGTGAAAGAAAACATGAGCGGTTATCACAAATTAAAGGAAATGATCTTAAAAGTCAAGAAATGTGAATCTGTGAAAAACATTTCAAAAGAAATATGTTCAGTGAAAAAGGAATGATATTAAAAAAAATACGTTGTTCCTTTTTTCGAAAGAAGGAGTGAATGTCAAAATTTATCAGTTTGTGCGGGAGTGAATTCTTTTAAGCCGGAAGATGCTGAGCCCATGGTTTCGGAAAGTGAAACGGAGCAAGTTATTTAAGAACGTGTTGGGGAAGCTATAAAAGATAACATCTAGGAGGACTCCACAAGTTATACAGTTGTCCCAACGAACTATATGACAACGCAGATGAAAAAAACCAAGAGCAGTGCAGAATTGGAAGAAAGGGTTGCAATTGCAATTAGAAAATAAATTTTCTGCCAATTTCAACAATTTCATAACAAGCTGTAACATCGAAGCAAATTTATACGAATTATTGAAATTAGAATTTATATATGAATGTTGAGCCAGAAAGAATAGAAAATATATAATTACTTTGTTTGGAAGGGTGCTGAATACCATATATTTTTTAATTAAAAAGGGCAACAAAAATGTTAAAATATTTGATCACAAAAATCATCTCTTTAGCGTTGCACATTTATTCTTAGAATAAGATAAGTTCAATAAATGCTCTACTGACATCTCTGAACGTATGAAACCATCGTTAAATTGTTTTTGATGACGGTATACGAACGAACAGTTTTTATTCAATACTAATAATACTGGTATAGGAGGACTGTAAAACGTTGGCTTATCTGGTGAAAAGTGCAAAGAACATACCGTTTGAAAAAATGGGAAGATTTTAAGCACAATCATTTGGGATTTTTTGCGAAAAATTAAATTATGTGTAAATCCGACAGCACTTGAACGTAGAAGCTGTAGAAACGATCAAGTATATCTAATAGTAATGTAAAAGTAGAATTGCAGTCTGTTCTATGGATAACAAAAAAAAACAATACGTATCATATATTGTTAAACAGCAAAACGAGCCATTAAACTTGGGCTTTTATGGCCAAAATAAATGAAGTAATGATAATAATACAATACATAATAAGTCCGTTGGAACGGATGGCATATGTACACGTCGAGCTAAAAAGGAGAATGGATGATTAATATAAACCAATTCTTTTCCAATATTTAGTCTGAGAAAAATTTTCCTGATGGGTGGATCTTCAAATTATTTTGCTCTATCCACAATAAAATATGACTCTCCAAACTATGCAAATAATACAGGCATCAGTCTCTTTAACATCCTAATTGCCATATTACGTAGCAATATAAAACCTTTTGTCACCGAAACGATTGGCCCTTACTAAGGCGGTCTTAAACCGGCAATATCTATTATTGTCTAAATATTCACGCTGAGAATATGAGAGCATCCTTGGAAGACAGGTGGACAGAATAATGGTGGCAATGAAGCAAAATGAAGCAATATGACCAGAACCTTTGTGGTCAAAAAGAATAAAGACAAGCTAATGCGGTGTTGTGTGTTTTATATAATATTTGAGAAAATAGGCACAGTCGTCCAAATGTCTGTAAAACTATAGAACGAAAACATTGATTTTGTCTTCCTCGGCCGCGGTATTAACCTCACTTTTGGAGGGAAGTAAAACTTTGCCCTAAGAAGGAGCATAAGTAGAAGAGGATTTACATAACTTCAAGATGTTTAGCAAAGGTTTGTATTTACTTATGGTTCTGTAAATAAGTGAATATGTATATTTTAAAAAATAATGTTGATTTAGATCAGTCCGATTGCCAACATTATAAAGGCACTTGCGTGGAGTGAAACCAGACAATATAGAACAAACTAAACACGTCAAATTTACGAAAATAAATCCAAGAATCTTGAATTAATAAACCGTCTACATTCACCTTTTCTATCTCCCTGTTCAAGCACCCTGTATAACCAATGTTCTATTAACTTTAATTTCATCTTTGAAAGTGCAGAACCAAATTTACAATATTACAAAGGCAGTCGGATTGCATATCTACAGCCTTGCATACTCCAACAACTCATTAAAAAGTATTTTGTAACAAAAGCAATATTTCAGTTTTCAAATAAAATAAGCTCAAATACTGGTAGTTTGTCGTTTGGGGTTTTTTGAAACCCCTCGCAAAAACATTTGTATAACGAAAAAGTCACTCAATACAGATGTGTGTTCTCTTCCCAAGTTCTTTATTAAACTTCTTCTTTACTGCGGTCTTCTTTGTCGTGTATTCAAAGGTTTTAAATAAAAAAAGAAACATTTTATTGATACAAATGTGCATTGTATTGATACGTTTTGCAAGTGTTTTTTGATCACTGAAATATATTTGTGAAGAAATTTGTTTGCAACATTACTATCATAAACAGAAATGGTCTGAGAAACCAACCCTTAATCATTAAAACTTTCTCTTGTGAGTTTTTTAACTTGAGACATCCAAACTACTCGAAAAATATGCGAGTAATAAAATGTTTTAGACAAAAGTTACAAGGTTCTGAAGGGGACATAAGATGGTGACCACGAGTTTGACCTGGAGCCCCATTTTTAAGGTAACTTTTGATTTTTTAATGGGAACCCCTATATTTTTTTTGCCAGTTCTTTTACATGAAACACTTTTTCCAAAAATGCGTTCTTTTCCCGTCAGAGGGCGCCATAAAACTTAAGAAATCAAAATTACTCGAAAAGTACGAAATATCGCGAAAAATGATTCAGACAAAAGTCACAAGGTTCTGAAGGAGACATAAGATGGTGACCACGAGTTTAACCTTGAGACCCATTTTCAAAGTCAAACGAAGGTCACTTTTGATTTTTCAAATGATAATTCCTGATTTTCACTGCTAAGTCGTATTGCTCGTAGGCTTTTCATTTGTTTTTACATACTGCGTTTAGCATAACCCAGAAACAACGAATTAGAGTGGGTCCCCTTGCCTTCCACTGTTGAATTATTGAATTCTTCCCATTTCGACGTTTATTTCCCGAGACTATTTCAACAAGTGCTCCAAAATGTGACTATTCACTTCAATACACTTGTCTATCCGCGCTCTAAATGAACCAACAGAACTGAGAAGTATTCCTGGCGTTATCTTCCGGCAAGCTTCAGTTATTCGTCTTTTCATGTGGTCACGTGTTTTTGGCTTTTTTCTGTGAACCTCACTTTTTAAGTAGCCCCACAAGAAGAAATCGAGTGACGTAGGATCAGGTGATCTAGCAGGCTACTGCCTCGGACCCCCTCGTCCGATCTATCGTTGATGGTAAACATTGTTTAACACGCCCCGGGCTACTTGGGTATAATTGGCTGGACAACCATCATGTTGAAACCACATTTTTTGTCGCAACTCCAATGGCAGTTCTTCTAGTAATACTGGAAGATGGTCCCGCAAGAAGTTTGCATACTTTTCGCCATTCAAGTTGCCTTAAATAAAATATGGACCTATTAATTTATCTCCAATAATTCCCGCCCAAACATTAAGAATCCAAGGGTGCTGGCGTTCAACTTGTCGCAACCAAAAATGGTTTTCGGTAGCTCAGTAATGCATATTATGTCGATTGACCGTACCGTGATTGGTGAAAGTCGACTCATCAGAGAATAACACCTTGGCGAAGAAAAGGGGGTGTCGTTCAATTTGCGTTCAATTTCTTGATGCATTGAAACATGATAAGGATGGTATTTATGACGATGTAATATCTTACAGACAATCGTTCCCATTGGGTTCCCATTAAAAAATCAAAAGTGACCTTCGATTGACATTGAATATGGGTCTCAAGGTCAAACTCGTGGTCACCATCTTATGTCCCCTTCAGAATCTTGTGCGTTATGTCTGAAACATTTTTCGCGATATCGCGTATTTTTCGAGTAATTTGGATGTCTCAAGTTAAAAAACTCACCCTGTACGAGTATATTAATGTATTCATATTCTAAGGCATCTACAAAGATTTGGGAAAGATTTTTTAAAGACAAAACTATTTTTAATCATACATATGAGAGATCTGTTTCGTAGGTCTTGACTTGACCCTAACTCCCGTGATTAGTTAAACCGTAAGCCCACTTTCTCACGAATTTTGCAGAAACACATCCTTTAAGCAATCTTTAAAAATAGTAATAGCTGAAATAATTTTAACTAACAATTTCTGAAATAAAAGTAATTGGAGGGGCATGTGCATATCTCTATAGTATAAAAATTAATTAGGCAGAAGATCAAATGATACATGGGTGGTTGAAAAATTAATGGAAAAACTAAAGATAAATATATGATAAAATGATTGCATCAAGAACAGCGGTCTACATATCAAAGTACACGTCATAGCTATTTACATCAAAATTATTTTAATTATAATTGTGATATACGAGTAGAGTAACCACTTATCTAGGTACTAGAGCAGAAGGTGATCACATCGTGCATCTATATTTGTTGAGGAATGTATACATGTGCACACAAGTGAGTTATTTTATATAAAATAAAAACAACTACGTCGAGCGAAAAAAAGTTATACAGATTCTGTAACTTGAGAGCCTGGAACATATTCTTTAGGTATGAGAACAAATCATTTGTTCATTTACGAGCTTGTACGGAAATTGGGCAAAAGACAAGCTTAACCAATATAAACAAATCTCGCAATGGCAGCATTAACACAAAATATATCGGTCTTGCATTAATTTTAATTCTATTTCATTTACCGATGTGGTACGTATTCGTTTTTATCAAACCATTTCGTGCTTGTCTCTTGATGCTGAAAAAAAGAGATTCCGGTAAGACTTAAATTATATATTTATTTCCGAATCGAATACTAACCAAAGAAACAAAAATACAAATATTGAACATTATTAAAGTGTATTGTAAAAATTATATTTAATACACAAAATAATTGATGAAACATTTAAAAAAAATTTCAAAAGCGGATAAAAGTCATATGTTATGGATATTTTCGTATTATAACTTCTTTTAACCTGGGGAGAAGGTATTGTATTGAATTTAATTAGTTAATATGACTTTCGAAAATGTCAAATCAAACCTTTGTCATTCGTTTGTTTTTCTCAGCACAATCTTATTTAAAAAGTTTTCCAAAGACGATATGATATGTCTCATCCTTTCTCGATATTAAATTCCAAAACAAATTTCATATATTTATTGACAGAGTTTTTAATAAATATGACACGTCAAAGCGATACCTTATGTGCCTATACTGAAACCATATTTATTTCCTGTGTTTCTTAATGCCTTTGTGCTTTTATCATTTGAGATACCTTTAATGAATCGACAATTTAAGGTACCGCACTATGGTTCTGTCAATATAAATAGCTGATAGAGAAACAATTTAATTAGTGCTCCATCTTTTTTTGATCCCGGGGACTCATACTATGCTGTTACACCTTTATCAAAACAATAAAACAATACAAAATTGCACGAAAACATGATTTAAGGCTCAAACATTATACTAAGGCCAAGAAAATAAATGACTAGGTTATGTAGATAGGTGACAGCGGCGCAAATGGTAATGTATTGGACTTCAGCGTGCACGGTGAATCGTTAGGTTCTGGTTTCCTTCATACTCTATTTTTATAAAAAAATTGTAATCAACAGAAGAAAAAACAATATAATACAAGCAAATGTAAGTAATACTTTTCAAATTATAATCAAAGTAATGATAGGAGTTTTTGCAGTCCAATAAGCGATGTACCGGACACTAGCAATAGGTAGGATCGAGAGTAGCCGCCAACCTGTGCATCTCTTTTTAGTTAAATCTATTGTGATATCTGAAAAGAAAGGTTTGAAAATCTAATAAAAACCAGCTTTTAATCCATCCACTCAAAAATTGCCGTGATTACAATATTCAAAATGATATTTTCTGTGATACATAACACAAAGTGTGTAATAAATTTTGATACATACTCGTATTATTATAGGCATCGCAATGGGCAAGACATTGGGTCTTTCATTTATCAGTTATTGAGGATAAACCAAAAGAAAATCTCAGTCAACTTATTTAAGATAAAATAAAGTTGATCGCTTGCAAACAATTTTGTTAATCCTTAAGTTACAGTGGGTAGCAAAACTCATGGTTTATCTTGAAATACAAAGAACTAATATAAATAACTCTCCAATTTTCATAAGAGAAATTAATTCTTTATTATTTTTAAAAACAAGGATAACTGATGCTTACAAATACTGTAAAATAAAAACACATCATTTGCATACTTTTTATAAAGCAAAAAAATCATTAAAATAACTAAATGGTAAGTAATAATTTGATAAGAGCGATATCAACCTGCTTTTTTGCTGGATTCCATTTAAGCTCTTTAACATTTTTTAGTATTGTATATTGGGGGTGATTTCTTTCCATTTTAAAAGTAAAATTTCTCTAAATTAGTTGCCGATTACTTAGAACGCTCTTAGTCGAATGTCTGAGTACTTTCATAGATGCTCTTTAGGATTGAGATCAGAACTTTGCCGCAAAATGCATACTGTGTACTTGGGGTCGTTGTCCTGTTGAAAATAAAAAATCTCTTGAAATACCAAATTCATTCGCATTGTCTTTGAAATTAATTTTTTTTAAATATCACGATATGAATGGTGGCCCATTATATTTACAGTTATTTCCAACTTTCCTTTGCCTGCAGATAGGAATCCATTGGCAAAGCATGGCTCCCCCGCTTTAACTTTTCATTGTTTTATTGTGTTTTTTTTCGTTTAATTTCTCTCCCTTTCGCCTCCACGCTCTTGTCTAATCAACTGAGCCAAAAATGTTGAACTTTGATTCCTTTGAAAATATCACCTACTACGCGAACTGTGTGTTCTTATTTTGGAATTCTTTGAAGAAGTTTATTCGCTAATCTTTTTTGATTGCGCTCAATTGAGGTTTGTGGCGAGGAACTCCGAAACAGAATCCAATTCTTTAAATTCCTCTGACCAGAATATTAGCTGATATAGCCTTCCCTAAAGAATCTTTGGAAACATATTAGGTACACTTTGAAAAGAATTATTGTCAATAATTTGACAATGTTTCGAGTGTGTGAGCAGAATGCCCTTTTTTCGACTATATTTTCTTTTTGAAAACGATTTATAATTTTTTGAACTGCGAAACGACTGCGGAAACAAACCCCGAACCGAAGCCTGTAGAGATGAACAAGGGAACATCGTAGTAGAATCGCAGTCGATGCTGAGCATTTGGGAAGATCATTTCTGCAGACTGTATAACGGGGATGACGGACCAAATACAGCTATCAGGCAGAATCAACCTTTCAACTTGGACGATGATGACCAACAATTCCGTCCACCCGATCTGGATGAAGTGAAGATAGCCATATCGAAGGTTCAGTTCAACAAAGCTGCTGGAGCGGATGGCCTGACTGCCGAGCTCTTCAAAGCGGCGGGCGATGACTTGGTAAGGAGCATACACCAACTCATCTGTAAAATATGGTCGGACGAAAGTATGCCCGATGAATGGAATCTCAGCATTGTTTGTCCGATTCTCAAGAAAGGAGACCCTCTGAACTGCGCCAACTACAGAGGCATCAGTCTCCTTAACATCGCATATAAGATCTTATCCGCTGTATTGTGTGAACGCCTTAAGCCGTTCGTCAACAACCTGATAGGTCCATATCGGTGTGGCTTCAGGCCAGGAAAGTCCACCATCCACCAGATATTCACACTACGGCAGATCTTGGAGAAGACCCATGAGCTTCAGATCGATACCCACCACCTATTCATCGATTTTAAGGCCGCGTATGACAGCATCTATAGAGACGAGCTATCCTGCCAAACTCGTCCGTCTGTGCAGGATGACGATGGAGAATGCACGCTGCTCCATCAAGGTCGGTAAAGAACTTACCGAGACCTTTGATGTCAAGAAGGGATTTAGACAAGGCGATGCGCTGTCATGCGATTTTTTCAACATTGTACTTGAAAGAATAGTACAAAACTCACGAGCAAACACAAGAGGCACTATCTTTCAAAAGTCCGTCCAACTACTCGCATACGCCGACGATATTGACATAATCGGGAGAAAACAGCGTGATGTCAGCGGCGCTTTCGCGAGTATTGAGACGGAAGCGGCGAAAATGGGTTTAGCGGTCAATGAGGGTAAGACCAAGTATATGCTGTCAAGCAAAAAGGACAACCAACACCGACGTCGCGGGCAGAACGTCACCCTCGACAGATATAACTTTGAGGTAGTTAAGGACTTTGTCTACCAGCGCTGAGATCAAGCGAAGAATAACTCTTGCCAATCGCTGTTTCTTTGGGATAAGAATGCAATTGAGTAGCAAAGCCCTCTATCGTGATATGATAACCCAGTTTTTAGTGCCTAATTTACAAAAATTCTGTCTGAAATTGGCCCATGTGTAGGCGCTTTACAGAAAGGTCAGGTGGGGTAAATAAACCATCGCACACTAGACAATTTTTATCCCGGGTTACAACGGTGCCACATGTACACTGTTGAGTGGCAGAAACGTGGGTTGCCACATGTCCATCTGCCGGTATGGTTAGTTGGGCCAGATCATAACCTTTCAATGGAAGAAACAAGGGACTCCAGTTGAAGGTTACCCTGGAGTTCAAAAAAACTGATGCTCTTGGGAGAGACTATGTAGTTCATCCCAACAACAATGAATGTCTTCACTTGAGAATGCTACTTTACATTGTAAAGGGCCCATCACACAAGGGGTAACTAATAATACCTATAAAGCAGCATGGAAAGTGATGGGTCTCTTGGAAGGCAACTCTTAATAAGACAACACAGTAACGGAAGTTACTACTGTCAATTCATCGAGGTCATTAAGGTATTTGTGTGCCATTATTACAGCGTTTTGCCAAGTGACTGATATTGTATCTCTCTGTAACTAGTATGAGTAAAATGAGAATTAATGTCCAATATGATCAAGATATTTTTGATAAAGCGTTATATAAAGTAGTCGAAGAACTTTGGGGCAAATCCATTTCGTATTTTGGACTACGATTTCTTACGATCAATTTACACTGTTTCAACAAATTGTAGCTCAAGATGAACATACATAGATAAAAAAAAAGTTACGATACGGTATTAACATCAATTGACAGAAACGAAAAAAAGTAATATTTTCTTGATGCTCCTGGAGGTACAGGAAAAACGTTTTTTATCATCTTGCTCCTTGGAAAAGTAAGATCTACTGGCACAATTGCATTAGCTGTAGCATCATCCGGAATTGCACTAACGAAGGGCACAAGCACTGCATTTCAAAACAAAGTAATACTGGAAAATTAATACGTCACTGCTCATTAATAATTTGGGACGAAGCTATCCTGTCGAACAAATTTTCAATTTGCGCAGTACGGATTCACCCATAGGTGGATGCACGATATTGTTCTCTGGTGACTTTTGGCAGATCTTACCAGTGGTAGCAAGAGGGGCACGTGCTGATGAAATCAATGCTTAATTGAAAAGATCTTTTTTTCTGGCTGTGGGTGAATAGACTAGAACTCAAAACAAATATGAGAGTGTCATTATCAGCACACGAAAACAGGGATTTTTCAGAGTTGTTGCTCAAAAAGTAGACACCGTACTGGACCGGGAAGAAGCTTCACATTTCCCAACAGAATTTCTCAATTGCTTGCAGCATTTTGGATTGCCCCCATATAAATAAGTATTAAATGAAGGGTTTCCTGTTATTTTATTGCGAATGAATTCACCTAAATTCTGCAACGGTACACGTCTCCAGGTTAAAAGTCTTAAAACTTTTACTATAGAATGGACAATTCTGACCAAATGTGGAACTGGAGAAACAGTGTTTATTCCCCGGATTCTATTCATTCCAACGGATTTTCCATTCCAATTCAAAAGAATGCAGTTTGCAATAAAATTGTCATTTCCAATTACTTACTTAATTTAGGTGGCGCTACAGTCCAGGGGTGGACCTGGGCCTCAGTCAACAAGCTTCTCCAGCCAGCTCGATCCCTGGATAGCTGTCTCCAGTTTCGCACGCTAAGTTGGTTGAGTTCTTGGCCTTCCTCTACTGCGCTGTCCCTCGGGAGCGGATTCGAAGACTTTTCGGACCGGAGCATTGGTATCCATGCGCTCTACATGACCCAGCCATCTCAGTCTTTGGATCTTCACTCTTCTGGCTAGGTCCATGTCGCTGTACAGTCCGTACAGCTCGTCGTTGTATCTCCTTCTCCACTCACCGTCAATGCAGACGGTACCGAAGATCGCCCGAAGAATTTTCCTTTCGAAGCAACCAAGAACACCCTCATCCATTTTTGATAATGTCCATGCCTCTGCGCCATAGAGCAGGACCGGGATTATTAAGGTCTTATAAAGGGTGACTTTTGTTGTCCGAGAGAGGGCTTTGCTACTCAATTGCCTTCTTAGCCCAAAGAAACAGCGGTTGGCAAGAGTTATTCTTCGCTTGATCTCAGCGCTGGTGTCGTTGTCTGTATTTATAGCGGAGCCTAGGTAGACAAAGTCCTTAACTACCTCGAAGTTATATCTGTCTTAGGTGACGTTCTGCCCGCGACGTCGGTATTGGTTGTCCTTTTTGCTTGACAGAATATACTTGGTCTTGCCCTCATTGACCGCTAAACCCATTTTCGCCGCTTCCGTCTCAATACTCCCGAAAGCGCCATTGACATCACGCTGCTTTCTCCCGATTATGTCAATATCGTCGGCGTATGCGAGTAGTTGGACGGACTTTTGAAAGATAGTGCCTCTTGTGTATGCTTCTGAGTTTTGCACTATTCTTTCAAGTACGATGTTTAAAAAATCGCATGACAGCCCATCGCGTTGTTTAAATCCTTTCTGGACATTAAAGGTCTCGGTGCGATCTTTACCGACATTGATGGAGCAGCGTGCATTCTCCATCGTCATCCTGCACAGACGGACGAGTTTGGCAGGGATGCCAAAACTAGATATATATAGCATATAGCTCGTCTCTATAGATGCTGTCATACGCCGTTATACAGTCTGCAGAATCCTCAGCATCGACTGCGATTCTACCACGATGTTCCCTTGTTCATCTCTACAGGTTTCGGTTCGGGGTTTGTTTCCGTGGCATGCTATTTTTACCTTTTGGTAAAACTTCCGAACCTCATTCCTGGAGTAGCATCTCTCAATTTCCTCGATCGCGCGCTTCTCATGCTCTTTCTTCTTCCTCCTGAGAAGCCGGTGCTCGTCCCTCCTCTTACGCTCATAGAGCTCATGAGCAGCTCTGGTCTTTCTAAGCAGCGCCGCGTTAGATGCATATACAATAGGTTATTATTTTTATATAGAGATATAAGTTACTCACATTGAAAATTAATTTAACAATTTCTAACAAATTTGAAAAATTAATACTCTAGATAATACAATTTAGTTCAGAGCAAGAATTTAGACGACAGATGATTACGGAGCAAGTAGCTTGAATAAACAAATGTGGAATTTAGTTGATGCTGCATACATAGAAGCAACCTCGTTTATGGAAAACGAAAATAAATCCTCAACAATAAGTATATTCGAGGAATACAGAAAGATCTAAAGTCTAATGATATATTTTGATTAAATAGAAGTGGCGCTTTCGTGACTCAAATACAGGTGTAGTAGCTTCTGCCAATTAAAGACTTTCATACCAGACCCCTTCGGCTAATTTTGTACATGATTTTTCAACCAGATAATGCTTCAAGATTTATGACTAATAATTGTTAATAAAACAAATCTAAAAATTCTTAATACATTGAAAAGAGAATATTGATAGTAAGAGCTAAATGTAAAGCACTTGTAATAATTTAAAGTTTGTTCTGACACTCCTGCTACTTGATTTTAATTTCATCATAAAAAAACATGCGAAAACCTGTAAATCGGTGGTGTACAGGTTCATTAAAAGAAAAAGGAGGCCTAACAAACTACAATAAATTATAGATAATTTTTCTGCTATACAAAAACAAGAAAACCGAGTCCAGGTATAATTCCTTAATTTTTAAGAATCAGAGTTGTGTAGATAACATTTCATCAACTTTTTAAAAATGATGGAGTGAAATAATTGAAAAAATGCAATTAAAATTTTTTTAAACGCTCAAATGTCTATCACTGGAAAAACAACAAAAAGTTTAGAAGCCGTTTCGGCCCTACAGCGTTCTTTGGTGGACAATCTTGCATGATTAAAAAACGACTACCTTAGTTTACTCTATGTCTGTGGTAGCTATCCCCTTTTTATAATATGGTCAACTTTATTTGTTTTCAAAGCGAATAACTAAATATATGTATGGATGCTTTGCTTAGTTACATTTCTAAAATAGTAACAACGATCTTCATTCTCACTTAATAGTAAATGACTGAGTTGAGAATATAAGTAAGTTTTCTATTAATAAATATTTGCGCTTTATTAAACTATTAGGCAATGCTAAAGAAAGTTTGAATTTTCTTAGTATATCTATTTGTCTATACTTATTTTTATGCATACGAATATGAATACTTTCTTTATTTGTTTTCTAGGAATATGCGCCTTTTATATAAAATAAGTTTATTTACCCAGTTCAAAGTAAAATACTTAATCTGGCCAAGATAAACACAGGAAAACATTCATATCTATTGTATGTACACAGGTAAAATAAATAATAAAATATTTTTATTTTTCTTAAGGTATAAAGTGGATGAGAGTTAGCAATAAATGGTAGGTATATGTTTACCTAAGTACCCATTGGAAATGTTTAAGTTCGTTTTTCTTTCAGTTTTCCAATAACATTTTATTGCTGAAACACGCCCCAAGGTTCTCGTCTTTTCAATAACGAATGGTACAATTCCCCAATAACGAACATTATCGACTTTGTAGTGCCTGTGTGATTTCGATTTCAATTGACTTTTTCTATCTTCCCTTTGGCTGATTCGAAAACTAATAAGAATAGTCGAATACTCAAAGCACTTGTGACGAAATCCGCCTAAGGCATATTCTTGCAAAAGCAGAAATGTAAGGCGTTGTTTCAACCCACCCGCAAGCTTGCAATATATCATGCCATGCTTGTAAAACCTTCTTTGCTTAAAACTCTTAGCATTTCTGTTTACGAGTACAAAAGAATTGTAATACAATCATCGGGGAATACAAATGGATGTTGTTATAACATTATAGTCATCAGTACTCTTGGTTGGCAAATGTTTACTGAATCTTCGTATATTATTTTCCTTTATTATGGCATCTTCAATTTATTCATACCTTAACGTACATACATATACATTTAAATATGTATAAATACACACACATGTAAAACTAGCTCATAGGTATATAAGGTGAAATATACCCATACCTTTCCACATCTAATACAATATTCATATATATATATATATATATATACGAGGGTTGTCTGAAAAGTTTCCGACCGAACAATGATATAAGACATTTTTTTTCTCTCTTTATTTTATTTTTCTACATAGTCTCCTTGTAACTATACACACTTCTCCCAGCGATGCTCCTATCTCTCTAACCCGTCCACACAGTACTTGGCGTTTTTCTCTGCAAAATAATTATTCACGAAGGTGATTGCCTCCTCATTGGACGTTTGTAGTAACTTCAATATAATATTTCTTTGACTATCCATGATGACATTATAAGCATCCCTTATATGTTGCCTATCTTCTGATACCATTGTCTTGATGTTATTTATATCATCCATGAATTTTTGATTTATACCTATTTGTTTGTTCAAATTTTCTATAGCAGCATTGTCATTCGTTTCGACTATTTTAAGATGTTCAGCAATATCTATCCTATTCTGGTCATCCATTGTTCCGAATAGCCATTTCTGACCAGTTCCAATTAAAATCATAAGACCTCTTTTTTTCCGAATTGGGAGTGTTAACGCCTTGACTTTTGCCTTAATATTTAAAATTTCCCAAAGCAACGGACCATTCTTCATTAAATTAAGTTTTTGAAGACTCATTTCAGCAGACTCTACTACAGCTACAATTTCCAAAGTATCTATTATATGTAAAATCGTTTGGGAGTTGTTTATTAATTCGACAGATCCTCGGTATAGGGTAACATAATCTTGCTCACTCTGGATCGGTGTTATTAGGAGGGATGATTGTGCTGATGTCACGGTTATCAACATGGTTAGTAGTATCACAAGCCAGTTCTGTATCTGTAAATTTATTTGGCCTTTTAACTGTGGTGGGATGAACATTTACTAATTTATTTTTTTCTATAATAAGGTTCATTCTTGTGCCTTAAATGTTTGTTATTTCTAATAAAACCTTCATGCCTATTTTCTTCATAATCTTCCCTAGTTACATTCCAATTATTAAAAATTGTATCTTTCTGTTTTGAAATTTTAGTAACTAATACTTCCGGGACTACGTTCCTAGCTTGATTCGGACTCATTCCAATTGTAGAATCGTGGCGGTTATTGTAAAATAAAACAGCTTTATGCACTTTCCGGACAGTTGTAAGTTCTTGGTCTTTAATTGTTAGTTAGATTTCTAGTAAAGTGGAATGGAAGCGTTCAATATCAGAGTTTCCAGTGTGAGAATTCGGTTTGGTAAAATGAACTTCGATGTCATTTTACTTGAAGAATTCTTTAATATTTTCAGATTTGAATTCATTATCGCAAATAATTTTTCTAGGTTTACCGAACTTTGTTAAATGGTCCTCAATTGCTTCTACTTTACTGTTCAAACTGTATGCATATGCCTGCTTTTTTAGCTTATCAATGAAAGTAAGGAAGAAAAGCTTATTGAAATGATAAATGTTCATATGCAAAATTTTATTGGCTTTAGAAGTGGTTTCTGATCTTTTAAATTTTGGTTTGAGAGGTTTTCTATCGTACTTCCCTTCCTGACATGTTTGGCAGTTTCCAATAACTTTCGAAATTTCTCTCATAAGTCCTAGGTAATACAATCTGTTTTTAAGTGTGTGATAAGTTTCCGAAATCCCTGAGTGATTACTTTCTCTTAGATGATAAAATGAAATCTGCTTGCAAATTTCTGACTCAGTTCTATTTCTTGAGCTCCAAAAAGACTTATCAGACATTGTTGAACTTTATTGTACTCGGTGTACGGCAGTTCGGTATAAATACCTACAATTCCCTTTTGTAACACTCTCTTGAAAAGGTCTTCCCAATATGAGTTATTTTTAGTCATATCTAATTGGATAATTTTTCTACCATGGATCACCTCCTCCTGTGCCGAAACAAAATTTGTTAGAATTAATTGGGTTTTGCAGTAATTAACAATATCTTCTTTTATAGGAAAATGATTTACTTGTTGTTCAGAGGCAGAATGAACTGTTGCCTGGTTCGATTCGGTTTCCTCATCTATTTGGTCGACATCTTTCATATGGCTTAAGAAATCCGCTACTTTATTTTCCTTTCCCCTGAGATATTCGATATCGTAATTGAACTCAGACAACTTAAAAAGCCACCACTAATTTCTAGCGGACAACTCTTTTCCGTTGTATTTTTTGTTCAAATACTTTATGGGTTGATGGTCAGTAACGATTTTAAATTTATTAATTTCCCCATAAATATGGCCTAAAATATGATACAGACCAAACAATAGCTAAGAATTCCTTATCGGTAGGCGAGTAGTTCTGTTCATGATCATTTAACGACCTAGATGCATAACAAATTGGCTGACCCTCTTGGGTAAGCACAGCACCCATTGCAAGTTCGAGGCATCTGTGAACAACGTAAATGGTTTTCCGAAATTTTGAAACCTGAGTATAGGGTAGTTGATGATGTTTTGTTTTAACGTTTCAAAGATCGGATGTATTCGGGATCGCTCATTTTTATCTTTGCACCTTTTTTCAAAAACCTAGTCATTGAATACGCTATTTTCGAATAATTTTTTACAAATTTTCGATAAAATCCAGTGACTGCAAGGAACGCTTTTAGCCCTTTTTCGACGATGGCAATTTGTAATTTGCTATATATTTGACCTTTTCTGGATTCGGTTTCATGCCATCTTCTGTTAACATATGGCCTAAAAATTCTGTGTCCTTTTGAAGGAAAGAATATTTATCAAACTGCACCTTCAGGTTGTGTTTAGCAAGGACATTGAAAATCGTAGTAATGGCTTGGGGATGTTTTTCGAAGCTTGTGGAAAATATTAGAATATCGTCGAGATAGACGACACAGATCTTGTTTATATATTCCCTTTGTATTTCGTTCATCAGCCTCTAGAACGTCGCTGGAGCGACTTCATATAAGCCGTTTGGAGTTACAAATGCAGTTTTATGAATAGCCTTTGGATGCATCTTAATCTGATAGTATCCTTTGGCTAAATCCAAAGTACTGAAATACTGGGCTCTCCCTAGCTTTTCTAATATACTGTCGATATTAGGTAGAGGGTACTTGTCGTCGAACGTTATATCATTCAATCTTCTTCTGTGTAGACTATACAAAGTCTGAATTTTTGTTCTCCTGTTTTACTTAACTTTTTTGCAACAATTACTATTGGGGAAGAATATCTACTATTCGACTTCCTAACAATGCCCTGCTTCTCCATTTCTGTAACCTGTCTCCGAACTTCTTCTTCATGTTACGGAGGCAGTCTATAAAGCCTTGCATTAATTTGTTGATCAGTGGTCGTTCTGATCTCATGCATGATTGAATCCGTATTTGTAAGCTTATCCCCTTCTTTATAGATTAAACTCTCATACTGTTCCAATATTTTCGTTATTTCTTCTCTTTCTATATGACTCAGATGTGATGTTCTAAAATTTCTGCTTTTGTTGGTAGTTTAATAAATAATAGTCTTTTTTCTCGTAGTCTTCTGAATATACCTTTAAACTAGCAGTATTTCTCAAATTCCCAAAAGAAGATCATAGTCTTTATCCCTAAGTGACATTTTATACCATTTTAACTTACTATTAGAACTCATCCGAAATTCTTTGGGAACATCAGTAATAATAATCTTAACTTGTTCCTTAGTTTTATTATTTATCGTGTTTATGAACATAAATTTTTCTTCAAACACAGGAAAATAGCTACAGTCAACCCTTGATGAATTTATAATACTAACCGTGGAACCGGTATCTATCAAAGCCTTATATTTAGTATTACCTATCGTAAGATTACAAAATATTTTGTTCCCGAGGCTTAATTCCGAAAATCCGTCGGCTCTATACTGTGAATCTCCCCACTAAATGTGGGTACACTCTCATTAGCAGTATTAGCTCCTACGGAATTTACCTCCATCGGTGGCGGATTCTGACTTTTATTCCTCGCCTGTCCTGAAGGATTAAATGTTTGGGATGAATGCTGTCTCGACTGGCCAGATCCATTATTATTACTATTTCTTCCCTGCCCTGAATTGTCACTATGATTTCTATATTGCCTATCATTGTTCTGGTACCTGTTAGCATTATTTTGCGACCCTCTCTGTTCTGAAACTCTATTTTGTGATGATCTACGAGTATTATCACCATCATTGCTAGCTCTCTCTGAGTCGACATTTCTCGAATGCTTGCCAACTTGGAAATTATTTGTATTATTTTTGTTAAATTTCCTTAAATTCCAGGCACTATCTGGAATGTATGAACGCAAGATGTACAATATTGCAATCAAATCAAATTCATTCCTAATTTCTCTCTATAGCTGACCGATTGTTAATTCTTTTATTTTTGCTTCCATTAAGTGCTTTACAGAATTAACAATCTTGGCACTATAAGTTTCATATAATGCATACTCATGGGCTTCTTTTAACAGTAAATCTAACTTATTACGTAGTTCTAAGATACTATTTACCTTCAGGTTACTAATTTTAAGTAATATATCGTTGAAATCTACGATGGGGCGAAAATGCTACATTAGATGACCCTTGGTGTCTTCCCACGTTGTTATCGGCGTCGTATACAAAGTCCTCTTTACTGTCCCCACGATCTTGATGTTGTATATCGCCCTAAACACCTCCGCCTTTCGGTTATCAGGTACGGCTGTTAGATGGGTGTCCACACAAGTAAGAAATTGGGTCAGCTCGTCTTTCTCACCGGAAAACTCCTTTATGTAAGAAATAGTTTTCTCTGTTGGTTCTGGTCTCCTCTCATTAAGTTGTTGCTGGAAGTCCTGTTGTTGCTTTTGAACAGCGGCTATGTTGTTAAGTGCTTCCACCATGCGTTGCATCATCTGCTCCATGTTGTTATTTATAAATATCCCTCGGTTAGCAGTAAACAGTGACAATCGCTTATCTCGACTCGACGCAATTTTGAACAAAAACTGAGTTCACTGGATATATTTTCGAGTGGTTCGTGGATAGAAACGAACAGTTGACTTTTATGTACGATCACTTTTACACAACCGATTAGTAACTCCGTATTAAGAACTGATTTTAAGTGTGAATACCGTCACTTTTACATAACCGTTTAGTAACACCGTATTAAGCACTCATTTTTAGTGTGAATACCGTCGTGCATGCTCCAGCAATGATATTAAAATTATTCTCGGTGATTCTGATACAACCTAGGAGGAGATGGCATCTCTGCTATAGCTGTCGAAAGGTGAAGTTTGCAAGATACCAACAACTGATTCCAAAAGTCCGGGAGACTTCAATATTATTTTTAAAACTTCTTCAACTCCATTCAGACGGTATCAAATATTTTTTATTAAGAAAAAAGAAGATATTATTTCCAAGTAAGCACATAAAGGTATTGTAAAACTGGGGGCCAATACGGCGACTGTGGTGCCTGAACGAAAGGTTGGCCATTTGGTGATTTTTTTTAATCATATGTTGTTTGGACACTAAAGCTATCAGTTCGCTCAAAATATTAAAATAAACTTAGTATTATATTATCGTAATACGAAATGGTTTGATTTAAGCTTGAATAAATTTTGGAAATATTGCAAAGTTACTTCCAAAGTGCACCAACACCAGCTGTGGTACACAAGTTTGTGAAAAAAATTCGTGGGACTGATTTGTTGATTAATAACCAAACATTTATCCATGTTCGTCAATGGATAATATTGCAGCTGTAACCAAAAGTGTGCGCCTAAGCCCGAGAACCTCGTAATCAATACGACTGATTGTATTGGTGATGTTGCTTGCCTTTGACTTTGTGCGGGGAGCTTTAACCTTTAACCTATGCGAACAATTCAAAGTCGATTCAGGCAGTCAAGAACAATGTTGGTAAAGCTATTCATGAAACAGTGGCCGAAATCATTGTAAATGTATCAAGAAATTTGGTTGATAAGATGACCAACTGCTAAGCCAGATCAGGCAGTCATTTGAATGAAATAATATTCGACAATTATTCAGAGGGCTTACGATTTTCAATAAATAAAGCGTTGAAAAATATTGAACAGCATTTTTTTAAAAGAAACCAACATATGGCCTATCCTTTATATTGATCAACACCGCTTCTGTTTTCCTTTGCTCTTAAGGGTACTTATTTTGTTAAGGAATGAACCCATTACCAATTATCAGAAAAGCGGTTGGAATAGTAATTGTATTTAGAATGGCTTCTTATCTCTTTTTATTTAAAATATTGAAATAAATAAATCCAATGAACCTTGATAGAACAGCATGCACTCTCCATCGTCATCCTGCACAGACCAGTTAATGTAGGAGGGATGCAAAAACGAATCATTGCCGTGTATAGCTTGTCTCACTATAATCGATGAATAGGTGGTGTGTATTGGTCTGAAGCTCATGAAATTTCTCCAAGTTCTGCCTTAGTGTGACTATTTGATCAATGGTGGACTTTCATGGCTAGAAGTCATGCCGACACCGCTCAAATAATATGGCAAAAGTCTTACCGACACCGCTCAAACAATATGCCAGATACGATTTTATAGGCAATGTGCGTTTATAGTTACGGCAGAGGATTTCGATTTTTGATGATCGTACAAACACTTTTGAGGTTCCATTGATGGGGCATACTTTCACACGGCGATATTTAATTGATAAGTTGGTATATGCTCCTTACCAATTCATCCCGTGCCGTTTTGGAGACCTCTGTCGTCCGCTCTCATACCTTTAGATTTGATACATCTGTGGGAAACGGTCCCCTAGTTCGTTTGCACTTACGTCCATGTATGTATGTATGTGTATGTATTCCCCTTCATATTTATAAACCAAGAAAAAAAAACATGCAAAAACAATAACATTTGATAAGAAAGTCAATCACATATCATAACAGCGCCATCTTTTGTTCAGATCATGGCAATAGATATTGTCAATTACAACAACCTGATTTGTATTCCTTTTCCATCTACGTAAGAGTTTCCTTTCCAGTCGATGTTTCCCGTCACACCCTTAGCTCCTTGGTAAGGTTTGTGCCTAAGATGATTACTCGGCATTCAAAAAACCAACAATTGAATCGGTCTTCAAAGCTCTAATGGGGAATGACCATCAATTATAATTCGGTAATTTGGAAAAACGGAATTTTTTTATTTGTCATACGAGGCATTGTAAAAAGATCGGATGACGACAAGTGGTCAGTTAGCGTGGGATAGCAAAGGTTGAAAGTTGGCAGAAAACAAAAAAAAAAAAAAAAAGAAAGAAAGTAAAAGTCAACGTGGTTTTGAAGAAGTTCAGTGTTAAGAAACCGAAAAAGTATCGTGGCAGATTTTTTTTAGTCAATGTAAAAATTTAGCAAAGTTAAGTCAACAAAAAAAAAGGAGAGAATACTGTTGCCGAAAGAAAATAAAAGGGAATCATGCAAGTTAAAAAAAAAAATAAAACGCTTCATAATCTAGAAAAAGTAAAAAAAAAAAAAAACAATTCCAGACAAGAAAAAAAAATGAGCAGATAAGAGTGCCACACGTGAAAACCGATCATCAGAGTCTGCAGAAAATCTCCTCTCAAAGAAGAACCAGCAAGTGCACTAAGCCAAGCCATTGCCCCGTAAGGAACAAGTGCGCAGGAGCCACTAAGTGCGCCAAGCCAAGCAATAGCCCTTTAAAAAAGCAAGTCGCAGAAGTCAGCAATTGCGCCATAGCCAGCAAGTGTACAGGATAAAGCAGTTGCACAGGCGCCAGCATCAAATAAGGAGCTCGAAAGTACACGCAGTCCAGGAAGTGCACATTACTACAATGAAACCGAGGATCACCGAGAAGAAGAGATACGAGAACTTTCGAAACCAATGAAGACGAAAAACCACATGGAGCCATACCCCTTTTCCCCTCCCTATCCTTTTTCAAGTTAATCCCAACAAGGACCTTATCAGGTTGTAGAGTACGGTGAGTCAATTTCATTATTTTAATCTTTTTAAGAAAATATGAATTAAATGTGTGAAGTAGCTTTAACTAACTACAGATACCCTCTGTATCTGTGACCTATGTCTATCATTTTACGAAAATGGCCTAAATTATAAATTTACATATGCATATATTACTCATACGGACATACATAGTTAGTGACATACATACATATATAGTGATGAAGAGGATTACGAACACAAATGCATAGATATACCCATATTGGAGCCATTTAATTTTTTTTTTTTTGCTTTCCTTTTTATCTTTAATATTTTTTTTTATATATACCCAATACTTTTATCTAATTTTTGTTATTTTTTTTACATACTCGTACGCTTATACCTACGAGTATTTAAGTTAACATTTCTCTTTATACATAAATTTTCTTCAGCTGTTTGATTTCCCCCTACCGTTTTCCGTGAAATAAATTTTGTTGAACCTTGGAATTCATTTAGTTTTCAATACTTTTAATAGTCAAGGAGATTCCATGTTTTGAAAAGATTGGTCACCGTCGTTTTTTTTTTTTTTTCTGCACTCGATGTGATATTCTAGAATGATACGCTAATATTAAGATACTGATAGGGGCGTGAAGGGATCCTGCGGACAGCGAAAAATGGTGTAATCTTCGAGAACGCAGTGTATTTTGATTTTTTTTTAGGGGTAGCCACGCACCACGCCTACGGATTACATAGCTAGCACGGTGTGTACTAGCGATCCCATGCTAGACACAAAGGGAAGGGTAAACTCCGTAAGAGAGCACAACACCTAGCTCTTTTCTCTCTTTAGTTGATGGAATTCGGGAAGGCAAATTAAGTTTCATTTTGCAGGCTCATATCAACGGGAAGATAACTAAAGGCGGTCGGAATTCGCTCTGGACAAATTCGGGTCCCTTATTTAAAATTTCAGCTCAACTACCATCGAGAGTAAGGCATGTAAAAATTGTAACAGCGGTTGGCCGAATTTAGCAGCAAGATCCCCCCCATTCCGACGAGCATAGAATGGAGCTCACACTAGCATGCCTGCCGCTGCTGAATGGCTTAACCCCTTTCTACTCTTTGCCCGGACTGGCCTTTAGGGTTGCCTGTGTTCGAAGGTCATAAGGGTGAAGCAACGGTAGAAGGGAGGGTTCCTTTTGCTTCTTGTATGATCGATTTCATTTACATTTTTATTTTTGTTTTCTAACGAAAGCAACGGACCCTATGTTTAGTGTAGACTAGCTAAACACTACCCTATTTAGTTATTGCCCAGATCTGATGTCGGGGTAGTAATTAAAAAGGAAGATTTGAATTGATCTCAAATCAAATACCGTTACACATCTAACTTTACTTCATCCACGTCTGGTAGACCGAATGGTTGGTCTACATCTTCCAGGTTGGAAGGTTTATTTTTCCTGATAGCGGTATTTCGTTATTGCTATTATACTGCATGTGTTTGCAGTCGTCAACCTATGGACGAATAAAGCCCAACATATCAGAAATGTTATCTCTGATGACTTTTAAGGCAGAGTTGTGATTGGAAAAGATTAACGAGGTTCCTCTCGGAGAAGGATTTACCGATCTCTTGCGATTGTAGCCATCCGATGTTAAAGTTTCTCATGCCCTGCCCTTACGATATAAGGAATATTCGCAAAACTACTTTGGCTACAACAAAGTAATGGAGATATCGATACTAGAAGAGTATCTAACGTGGATCGCATTGATCATGAGTTCTCCAATTGTGAGTACACAGATGTAAAAAACGCGCCCTAGCTAGACAAAATTTTCATAGCCCAGGGACTGCTTGTAAGCCTTGTTTAGAATCTCGTAGAAGCTCTCTTTGGTGTCATAGTCTTCTTTCTCTGTAGGGGTGTTTACGTATATAAGACTAGTATTGGAAAATTTAGTTTTCTTACGAGGCACTCGTTCGATTAGCGGAAACTCAAGACTTCTTGCCTAAGTCTGCCTACGACAACAATACCTCGTCTAAAAATGCGTTGTTTCTTGAACGACGATAATTTCTGCTTTGCAGCTATTGAGGGCACCCGTGAGTTTTTTTTGGCTGCATGTGGCTTATTAAGTTATCTAAAATTCCACATGCCTATAAAAAATTCGTTGTCCTTGTATCGTTTGTTGAAGTTGTCAACAGTAGATCCGACCGAATGCGCTTGTTGCTACTTCGAAATTTTCATTTTATATCCATGGCGGGCAGTTGCGGCAATGGCGCCCAACCTCTAGAGTCAGTTACATTTTTGATACACCTAGGACAAGAATTCGGTTATACCGAAGCCAGTACCCATTTCGGGGATGTGAGCGCTGTCGTTGGTCCATAAAGGGCTCATCCGCCCCTATCTCTTTTACAAGACCCTTAAATAGTCTTGCAAAAATAAGCACAATAAATAAGTTGAAATAGTTGCAACACTGGATATAGCGAGTTTGACACCTCTCAGCGCCTACCCTTTTCTACAGCATCCAACCACTACACAGAGTTTTTAGAGGACAGATAACTATAACCGACATTTTAACTTAATGGAACATTTTTCTGAAATATCACAATCTATTAGGACTCATAAGCAATAAAGAAACTTCCGCAATCTAACATGATGATTCTATACCCTGTACTCTATACTCTATGCTGGATACGATATGTGATACCGTGATACGGTTATAATCGAATTTAATTTAACATGAAATTTCACTCAAAATGAATTTTCGTGCTCTGCAATTCGAACATTTTGACTTTTTTGAATATAATTTTAACTTTATATTGAATCGTTTTCCAGTTATCAAATACAGTTACATGAAAGAATAATGAAGCGTATAAGAAAAGATTAGAAGAGCAACCTACTTGAAAAAGCCAACACACAGAATATTGGTTTACTCTTTATATTAATAAACAAAAAAAACATTGTGGCGGTAGCAGCCCGGTAGAGGCCATGGCCTAGCTTCTTGATACTCATTTCTATTGCTCATGTTAATCATTTTTGTCACATCTGAGCGGGTCCTACGCTTTATCGCCGAGTCGGAACGGCACTCCTTAGAGGCTTTTTCGTAGGAAATTTTACTTTCGGGAGTTTGCCATTGCCCGCCGAACGGGTGATGACGATTCGAAAAATTGTTGGTGATGTTTGGGATCGAACCACGGACCTTCTGCATGATATTCCAATGAGCTAACCATCACGCCATCGCAACCATCGATAATCTTACTAATATTTCCTACCTAAGTTATCAATAAGATAAGGGGTGGCCGTGACGTAGTGGTACTAGCCATCGCTTCTCACTCGGAGGGTCAAGCTTCGAATCCTACTCATGACAAGTTTTTCATTTGTGTAAGTGGAACCTAGTCAGAAAAATCTGCGTGTGAAGGCATAACACTGGCTTGTAGATTTGGGTTTTGTAGAGTTTCAAGCATAAAACAACCGTTAAAATTTATAACCTGTATCATTCCGAGTGAAGAAAAACTCACCGACCTATTCGGACTCCCACCCCTGGATAGTCAATATCGACACCAAATATACCTGAGGTTCAAACCACTACATCACAACAATGCCTTCATTTCTCCTCCTTCTATCTTTCCGCCCACGCCCTGGCAACAATAAGAGGGTATCATAGTCCCCTTGAGGCGCGCGTAAATTATATAAAAAAAAAAAAAAATACTATTACAGGTGATTTATTGGGTATCGAGATGTGTGTTTACCACTACTTTATACGCAATCAGACTTTCTGGGATTCCTTCGAAAACTACATACCCTATTCTGAAAGTTTACCTTGAAGCGTATCCATCTTTGGTCCCATATCGAGGCTTCATCATCATTATGGTGAACATGCGCTAGCTGAGCGAACGTGCCAAAAGTGGTTTGCACCATTTAAAAGTTGTGATTTTGGCTTGGAAGACGATGAACGTCCTGGGCAGCCAAAAAAGTTTGAAGATGAAGAACTGCAAGAATTACTCTATGAAGATTGTTGCCAAACACAAGAAGAGCTTGCAGAATCTTTGGGTGTCACTCCAGCAGCCATTTCAAAACGCTTCAAAGCAGCTGGATATATTCAAAAGCAAGAAAATTGGGTTTCACATGAACCCAAGCCGAGAGACGTCGAAAGGCGGTTTGGCTTGTCCGAAATGCTGCTGGAACGCCACAAAAGGAAGTCGTTTTTGCATCGGATTGTTACTGGTGATGAAAAATTGATCCATTACGACAACCTCAGGCACAAAAAATCATATGTGAAACCAGGCCAACCAGCCAAATCAACGGCAAAACCGAATATCCATGGCGCGAAGGTAATGCTCTGCATTTGGATGGGAAGTCTTACCCCATCCGCCTTATAGCCCAAACCTTGCCCCATCTGACTACCATTTGTTCCGATCGATGCAGAACGCCCTCACTGAAACACGGTTTACATCAGAGCAGAATATCAAAAATTGGCTTGATTCATTCTTGGCTGCCAAGCCGGCGCAGATTTTTTTGGATGGAGTCCACAAATTGCCAGAAAGATGGGAAAAAGTCATAGCTTCAGATGGGCAATACTTTGAATAATACTATTGTATACGTTTTTCTTAAATAAACGTTAAAATTTTGAAAAAAAAAACCGTACGAATTAAGTTATATACCCAATACAAAAATAGTGTCGATCGAAATTGAGAACATCATCATTTTCAACTTCGGAAGATCGAATTCACATTTCAATCGGAATACAGAACGCAAAAATTTACATCCCATCGACTGCAACACACTTATGCCAGCGCTTGATCCAATCCTCGGAACATTTTTTACATTCGGTTTTGGGTATGTCCATCAGAGCTTCCTGCGATTTTTCCATTACTTCCTCTCGGCTGCTGAAACGCGTTCCCCGTAGTGGTTTTTTAACTCGATTGAGCAGAAAGCAGTCACAGGGAGCCAAATCAGGTTAATTCGGTGGCTGTTGGAGGGAATTTATTGCCTTTTTCGTTAAAAAATTACGAATAATGATGGCACTGTGCGACGGTGCGTTATCATGGTGCAAAATGCACGAGTTTTCTGCCCACAATTCTGGCCTCGGCGAGTTCGTCGAATTCCTTCGCGCAAACGTCTCATAATGCCCAAATAATACTCTTTGTTTACTGTCTGTTGGTTATTGACCAACAGTTCTTTTACTTAATCGTTGTTTTCGTCGGTTTTCGATGTCGATAGTCTGCCACTGCGTTCATCTTCTTCGATTGACTCACGATTACTTTTGAACCGTTCGTGCCACTGGTAAACGACCGTTTTCTTTATAGAATCGTTGCCGAAACACTTTTCCAACATTTCCAACGTTCGCGCACCATTAAATACGATTTTTATGCAAAATTTAATACAAGTTCGTTGTTGCAAATTTAGATTCATTTCTAAAATTGTAAAAAATCGCCAATACACACAGAGATAGATGTACTCTTGGCTACGTAACTTTTGCAAATGTCTTTTGCAGGGAAACTTTTTGATCAAGGTGGTATATAAGTTGTAACTGATATTTTTCTGAGCCTTCAATCATTTTAAGGTTCGTGCAGTCTCGTAAATCGAGCCTTGTGCTCCAAAACATTGTTCTTTTTCTAAATATGAATTGCTTTATTTAGATATTTTCTTTAAGCTTGATAATAATTATGAGAAAATTATTGGATATCATATCTGACGTTCTATTTTTAGATTAATTTCCTTTCAGATTTTTGTTAATTGTTTTCATATTTTTCCTTAAAGAGCTTATCTATGTATGCAGACTTTAAACTGTATTTGGCTAAGGTTGCCAATTCATCGGCCCAAAGTGTAAATGAACTGTTCACACAATCGTTATCGTTATCGTAAAGCCACGGTTTCACGAATTATGTGGCAATTGGCGCTGTCTTGTTCGAGCCAAATGCTGTCGAGACCATGGGGTACAATTTTAAACAGAAAACAATCCATTATCATTGTGTGATAACGGGCGATATTCATAGTTATGTTACGTTTGGATCGGCCTCAGCGAAGAAGAAGAATATAGAAGACTTCACTAGACCATCAATCACACCAAACCGTTGTTTTGAATATAATGCAAGCTCTTTAACCTCTTCTAGATGCTCCGTACCCCAAATACAACTATTTGCTTACAGACGTAGCACTTAAGACAAAAATGCGCCTTGTGGCTGAACAAGATTTTGGCCGAAAGCTGTGTATCTCTCACGATCGACCAACCAAAGGTCAACAAATGATATTTAATTCAGTTTGGTTTTCCAGCAAAACTGGGCCTTTATTAAAGTGAGTTTTGTCATATAACTTGTCTCCCACTTTGTCTCAACGAAGTAGTTTTTTTTAGTAATGTTGTATCTAACTTCATCAATCAAAGCTTATGCGGTTCTACTTATTTGACATAACATAAGTCATCAATGACATCCAGTCCCATCAGGCAAGCTAAGAACAAGAAAATGTCAAATCGTGAAGCTGCATACTTACTTACTTACTCGTATTTTAAGTGGCGCTGCAGTCCGGAGTGGACCTGGGTCCCAGTCAACAAGCTTCTCCCGCCAGCTCGATCCCTGGCTAGCTGTCTCCAGTTTCGCACGCTAAGTTGGCTGAGGTCCTCTTCCACTTGCGTGCGCCACCTGAGTCTTGGCCTTCCTCTACTACGCTGTCCCTCGGGAGCGGATTCGAAGACTTTTCGGACAGGAGCGTTGGTGTCCATGCGCTCTACTTGACCCAGCCATCTCAGTCTTTGGATCTTCACTCTTATGGCTAGGTCCATGTCGCTGTACAGTCCAAACAGTTCGTCGTTGTATCTCCTCCTCCACTCACCGTCAATGCAGACGGGACCGAAGATCGCCCGAAGAATTTTTCTCTCGAGGCAACCAAGAACACCCTCATACATTTTTGATAATGTCCATGCCTCTGCGCCATGGAGCAGGATCGGAATAATTAAGGTCTTATAAAGAGCTACTTTTGTTTTCCGAGCGAAGGCTTTGCTACTCAGTTCTTAGCCCAAAGAAAAAGCGGTTGGCAAGAGTTATTCTTCGCTTGATCTCAGCGCTGGTGTCGTTGTCTGTATTTATAGCGGAGCCTAGGTAGACAAAGTCCTTAACAACCTCAAAGTTATATCTGTCGAGGGTGACGTTCTGTCCGAGACGTCGGTGTTGGTTGTCCTTTTTGCTTGACAGCATATACTTGGTCTTGCCCTCATTGACCGCTAAACCGATTTTCGCCGCGAGAAGGGATTGCTAAGCTGAAGAAAAGATGTGAAAGGTGCATTGAGCTCAAAGGGGAATATATTGAAAAATAAGCTGCTCTTGGAATTCTTTAAAAAAAAAGTTTTCCTTGTGAATCCACGAACCGTTTGTCCAGTTTTCAAGTAAAGAATCAATTAAAATGAGCCATACGTCTTGATATCTTAGAAAATGTGTCTGCTAAACAAAGAAAAAGTTGATTATATGTTATATTATATGTCTGATGCTGATGTCATTTTGATATAACATAATTTCAAAAGAAACTGTATTGCCATTTGTTCATTCTATTTAGAAAGAATCTACCACGAGTACAATTATACGGGTGTATCTGATGACTTCGCATGATATTACTGTATCATAGGAATTGCCTCAAATGAAATTGCTTTAAAAGTCACCTCTCGCATTTTTTATACGCATCTGTATGTAAAGTATGTATAATTGTACTTTTGCGACTATAGGTAGAAGTTTTACAAATGAATCTTCCATAACTTTTGCAGGTAATTAGAACTTTCAAAATGCAAAACTTTCCAGGCATTCTGCGGTAAGAAGCGGAAATTAACTTCATGTTCCCAAACGTTCTGGTAAAACTTGTGCAACTTTTTAGCTACACTACATATGTACTCGTACATCTTATAAGTTTGTGGAGCGTTATAAAGAAAGAAATTTTCAAAGTTTCTAAGTGACAATCATACTGATGCTTGTTTTTAATTGCTTATGCTCTTGGGGTATTATACAAATAGCAAGAACCGAAAAACTTTTACATTTTTTTTTAATTCTTTCGATAATTTAAGAAGTTTTTATTTAAAAAAAAAAAAAGGTATCAGAATAAATACACAAGAGACTTTTGATCGACAAGATATGAAATGTTTCTTCTTTCACGCCTCCCTTGTTTGGTAAAATCTGTTTACTTTTTTGGGTGTGTTTTTAATAAAACTCTGTATGTCTGCATGTTGGGGTACAGAAACTCGAAAAATCGTTATATCTAGAGCAATGAAACTCTCAGTCTCATCTAATGTGGCGCTTTGGAATTAAAGTCAATTTTAATGAGTGAATGTAATTTCACAAAAGAAATATCTGATTTATTGCTTTGACATCAATATGCTCATATATGTTATGTATGTTAGTTCACGTTTATATGAGAATGTATCCATAAAACGTTACTAGAAGAGCAACCATTAGAATTCAAAGAGCTCTTATGGTAGATTCGTAAAAGTTGACTTATAGATAACTTTTTCAAAATCCAGATTTAAGAATTAAGACAACAGTGACTATGATATTTTTGTGGCTATTTAATATGAACAAAAATAAGAAGTACCAAAGCAAAATACTTAACAATTTGTCCGCTTTAATTATCATCAAAAACTAAGCTTTAAATTCAGATCCTAATTAGTTATTCAGATAGTAAATTCATTATCCTAAATCTATTTGCCAAAGGGTTTTGAAGCCGTAACTTAGAGCAAAGCTTTTTTCGCTTCTTTATCTTGATCAACTTTTCCCTTTTTTACTTAGATACCCGTTTTTTCTCATTATGTCATTAAATTATTTTGAATGAAAAAAAGGATTGTTTCCTAACACCATCTCGTTTTTTTACCCTAATGTAATTCAAAAGATACGAATAAATATATTCATACACTTGTATATACAATAGGAAAGTATTCTTTTTTTTTTTGATAAAAGTTACTGAGTTAAGATGGTAGATTCTCCCTCATTAGTATGGAAATTTAAAAAAGAAATGCTCTTTATTTTGTTTTGATCAGGGTTTGCATTCAGTTATGAAATTCGATTGCGATTTGGTCAATAAAACAATCGTATCCGACATTCGTTATGAATGTTGTGGCTCATATTTTAAGGGACTGATAAGTAAAATACCTAGGCATGAATTCTTTTAAATGCCAAAATAACTAAAATAATAAATAAATATTATTATTATGTATAATTTATAATCTTCATTGGACACAATAAGGGTTTATTTTTAATATGGCTGTGTACGCACTAAAAAGGAAAGCCGCTATAACACAAAAAGTATTGGGTGTAAATACGTTCATTTATGAAAATAATAAAAGCGATGCAACATAACACTCATTTTGAATATTATAATATCATAAATCCAAAATATACACAGTCCGCATCACTTAAGTACACTCATATATAATAAATCATGCATTGTTCATAGTTTTGAATATACATATCAAAGTACTTGGATATATTTTTTTTGCTTTAAGGACAAAAGAAAATCTCAATTCTACCCTAACGAGCCAAGCAGAATTAATGCTGTAAGATTCAGATGGAGTCCTGCTGCAGTGAAGAATTATACCTTGATTGTGTTATGCGGCTAGCTGACCCCACAACTCTCAACTCACTTAATCTTCACCCTTTACTGCAGGCGTATTAACAGTGTTACTCTGTAATCTATTTAACAGAGTACTGGCGTAGTGAAGGTAGCTGGAGTTTTGAACTGTTCCTTTAGATCGCTTTAACAACGATCATGTGGACGAGATCTTTCTCCTTCACTCCTTTCAGGACTCTCCGGGTTCTGGTGATGAGACCTGAGTTTTGACCATCCAAGGACGCAAGAAGTTTTATTTTTTTTTCATACAACAAATTTTATACGTATGTATATATTTTTATATTAGGCTTAATAAACAAACTAAAAGAGAACACTTAGGGGCGTGGATATTAATTTTGAAAAGCAAAGCTTATGCCACTTCAAGATTAAAATGCATTCAGGGGTGGACAAATTCAGTGTCTCATACATAGAAAACAATCAAAAGCAAAAATGTAGAAATAAGCAGTGATTTAGTCATTAATGGTAAAATTCATAAACAAAAATAAACGAGTCAATGCAGAAAAACTTTAATTTCATTATGATCGAAACCGAGAAGCCAACATTTTATTTTTTTAAAAAAAAAGATGGGTCAGAGTTCTAATGAGGTCAGAATTCTAATGAATTTTGTTTTGCGCCCCCAGCAGTTTGTTCCATATATCAATTAGATAGATAGATATTTATTTTATTTTAATAGTTAAACATTTACATTCATTTTCTATTGATTAAGCACAGCTTGCACAGAGATATGATTATTAAAATCTTACTACTGAAAGATACAGTTGGTTTTTAAATGCTTCATCTATTAACAAATATATTCGGAGGAAAAACTATAGAAAGAAACCTCCATGTAATGGACTAAAATATATGAAATTTTTAAATTTCAAAAGCCTCATGATCACAGGAAAAATAGGTAAAATAAATAATAAATAATAAATAATAAATAATAAATAATAAATAATCAATAATAAATAATAAATAATAAATAATAAATAATAAATAATAAATAATAAATAATAAATAATAAATAATAAATAATAAATAATAAATAATAAATAATAAATAATAAATAATAAATAATAAATAATAAATAATAAATAATAAATAATAAATAATAAATAATAAATAATAAATAATAAATAATAAATAATAAATAATAAATAATAAATAATAAATAATAAATAATAAATAATAAATAATAAATAATAAATAATAAATAATAAATAATAAATAATAAATAATAAATAATAAATAATAAATAATAAATAATAAATAATAAATAATAAATAATAAATAATAAATAATAAATAATAAATAATAAATAATAAATAATAAATAATAAATAATAAATAATAAATAATAAATAATAAACAATAAATAATAAATAATAAATAATAAATAATAAATAATAAATAATAAATAATAAATAATAAATAATAAATAATAAATAATAAATAATAAATAATAAATAATAAATAATAAATAATAAATAATAAATAATAAATAATAAATAATAAATAATAAATAATAAATAATAAATAATAAATAATAAATAATAAATAATAAATAATAAATAATAAATAATAAATAATAAATAATAAATAATAAATAATAAATAATAAATAATAAATAATAAATAATAAATAATAAATAATAAATAATAAATAATAAATAATAAATAATAAATAATAAATAATAAATAATAAATAATAAATAATAAATAATAAATAATAAATAATAAATAATAAATAATAAATAATAAATAATAAATAATAAATAATAAATAATAAATAATAAATAATAAATAATAAATAATAAATAATAAATAATAAATAATAAATAATAAATAATAAATAATAAATAATAAATAATAAATAATAAATAATAAATAATAAATAATAAATAATAAATAATAAATAATAAATAATAAATAATAAATAATAAATAATAAATAATAAATAATAAATAATAAATAATAAATAATAAATAATAAATAATAAATAATAAATAATAAATAATAAATAATAAATAATAAATAATAAATAATAAATAATAAATAATAAATAATAAATAATAAATAATAAATAATAAATAATAAATAATAAATAATAAATAATAATTAATTAAATAAGTTGAGGTACGTTTAAATTAATAAACGGATAGGTACAAAATAATTAACAAGTAAAGACAATATAAATAAATAAATAATGATATCGATGAATAAACAAATACATATGAAAAACAATAATTTAATAAATGATTAAAAATTTGAAAAATAAGTAAATAAGTAGATTACCAAATAGACAAACAGAATTAATTAATGTGTCAGATAAGTAGATAACTAAAAAATAATCAAATAAGAGTGGTGCAAGCTCAGTAACTAGTGTATTTTCGACGAGTGGACACTTCGTGAAAAACTTCTCATTGAGAATTCCGATTCTTCTGGCAACTTTAATAACGCCAGCTTTTTTGTGTAATATCACTATTGAAAAGTCCCAGTGTAAATTCAACATCAATTTCAAAATTTTGTTCTGTGCCATATGCAGTTTTTTTGTGTGTGTTTTGGCACAGTTACCCCATACAGGGGATCCATAAGTAATCAAAACTTGAAAGATTACCTTAAACATTATCATTTTGTTTTTGTGATTTAGCATCGATTTCCGATTGATCAATGGATATAGCATTTTTGTGGCGATGTTTAACTTATTTAAAGTATTTTTGATATATATACCAAAGGCTAGTTTCTGATCCAAGTAAACCCCGAGGTACTTGATAGAACTAGCCCATGGTATATCGAGGTTATTAATTTTTAAGGAATTATGAGGAAAATGGCAAGGTGATCTTTTTCTTGTAAAAAAGATTGATTGACATTTATCCGCATTGATTTTTACTTTCCAATGTTTAAGATATTGAGGCCATTTGGCAAATAATTTGCAATGACTGATCCATTTATATGTGATGCATATAAAGCTAAGTCATCAGCATACAAAGCTACGTGGCAGTTGGGAATGACAGGAAAGTCAGATGTAAATATATTAAATGGATTTGGTGCCAGAACTGATCCTTGGGGAACACCAGCTGGCACAACTTTAGGGGAAGAGACGGAACGGGCTAATGGAACTGGAAAAGTTCGATCGCTTAGAAAATTTTGTATAATTTTTGTAAGGTACAACTGTAATTGTAATTGGCACAACTTTAGGGGAAGAGACGGAACGGGCTAATGGAACTGGAAAAGTTCGACCGCTTAGAAAATTTTGTATAATTTTTGTAAGGTACACAGGACAACCAAAGTTATAAGTTTGTAGATTAGACCTTCATGCCAAATAGAGTCAAAAGCTTTTTCTAAGACTAGTAATACAAGACCAGTCGATTTTTTTCCTTCAAAGCTTTGTTTTACTTCCCTGCAAATTCTTAATACCTGATGAGGTACAATGTTGCTATTTTTTAGAAAAACGTCCAATTTGAGTTTTATAAGTTTTTCTAATATTTTGCTGCATCCGTTGAGTAAGCTAATGGGCTGAGTAATAATAGCTATTAGAATCGCGTGGGTCTTTTGCGGGCTTGAGCAAGGAAAATACTTTGGCTTTTTTCCAGTATATGGGAAAATAACTTAAGCATTATAAATGGATTGGAGAAATTTTATTGCACAAAGGGGAAGATTTTTAATGGTTAAGTTATTTATGCCATCGAAGCCAGGAGATTTCTTGAGCTTCAAATTGGAAATAAGAAACTCAATATCATCTACGCTAATAAGCTCGTCGGAAGGGAATGTTGGACTTAGTCCGTTAAATGATGAGATCTCACTATCAACCACAGATTGTTTTCGAGATGTAATATTTCGACTTACGTAGTGATTTTTTAGGAAGACGTCGGCAAGAAGCTCAGATTTTCCCGCACCGTCAATAATCAATAGACCATTATCTACCAAGCTGGATATTGGGTTTCCGGATTATTTTATTAATATTCCAGAAGGGTTTACCGTTGGTATCGAGTGAAATAAGTTTTCTATTCCAACTGCTGTTCCTAAACTCTGTAATATTCAAACCAATTAACCGTGTAAGGACCTTCATTTCTCTGAAATCGTTAACCAATCGATATTTCTGCGATTTCCGTCTATAAAAGTTTCTAGTTTTTATTAAACTTAGTATAGATCGTGAAAGAATGACAGATCTTTGGCAAAGGGACTTCGTTGGAACTGCAACTTAAATGCTATCTTTGATTTTGGCCTCCAAGAAATTGATTGCTTCGTCGATATTTCTGCGACTGATTGACGATTCCAAGTTGATAGGACAGATGTTAAGAGCATTAGAGAGGCGATATCGAAATTCATCCCAATTTGCTTTGTTAAAGTCTAGGTATTGCACATTAAGAGTTTTGGGACTAGAGAGAATATCACAGATGACTGGGAGATGGTTAGAACTCAAAGCGTTAATGACGACATGTGGACTTAGGATGCTAGGAATGTTAGAGAGAAAGAAGTCAAGAGTAGAAGAAGTAAATCTTTCTGCAGAGGGTATATAAGTAGGACTAGGTGGGAACACAAGTGCAAAGTAATGTGACGTCAGCAAATTTTCTAAGACGTTACCCCACGAGTTAGCCCTTTGACAGCCCCAATTGCGATGTCTACAGTTTAAATCACCGCCGATAATGAAGTGGTCATTACTGATTAAACGTCTTAAGTCATTTTTTAAACATCTAGCTTTGTAAGCATTAACAGAGAAAACCTTTAATTTGATGTTATTTTCAAGTGTTACTTCAATGCCTATATTCTCAATTACTGTTGTATTTACCCTGGGTAGTATGGAGTGATCAATACCTATTTTTACTAATATGGCAACTCCGCCACCTGTATTGCTAGTACGATCAAGTCTATAACACTCACAATTGTACTCGCGACAAGAAAACTTTACTCTGTTACTGAGCCTAGTTTCACTTAACAAACAAATATCAACATTAAGATTAGAGACAAAGTTAAAAAATTCAGTGCATTTTTTACGAATACCTCTTGCATTCCAACACAAAAGCTTAATCTTATTTAGTGTATTACTTGACATTGGAAAATAAATATTTACATGCAAGCTTAGCGATTACATTAAATTGCTCAAATTTAGATTTGCATTCTCCAAGTTTAGAGATCATTTCCATTGTAAGAGATGAAATTTCCTCTTGGGAGAGCAGGGAGTTTTCCGCAGATGAAGAGCTTTGTGGGATGAACATGTGGCTGTATTGCACTTCACGTTGTGGAACTTGTGGATGCTGTAATGGTGCTTGCTGATGACGGGTCTTCGGCAGCGATTGGAAGTCATTCATGCTGATAAGGTTGAAGTTTTTGGCAGGTGAATTTGGCTGCAAGTGAGTGCGAGTAGAAACACGAGAAACTTTGGATTTTGCTGAAAGTTTTCCTCGGATTTGTAAATATTTAGTTCGGCTTTCGCATGCAGTATCAGTTGCTTTATGATTGCCGCCACAGTTTGCACATTTGGAGATGGCTGTAGATGTACAAATACTGGTTTTATGGTTTCCCGAGCAATAGCTACAACAAGTTTTAATATGGCAATGTTTTTCTCCGTGGCCAAACATTTGGCAATTATGGCACTGAGCTAATTGATTTTTAGGGCGGCGCTGAAACTCCCATCTAACGTGTGTGCGAAAAATTGTTTTAACATTTTTTTTAAGATCTTGTAGACGAATAGATCCATTTTCAAAATAAACGACATAAATATAACCCACAAGTTTTTGGCTGTCTTTTTTGATTATTTTGACATCTCTACATTTCAAACCAAGGGAAATTAGTTAATTTTTAAGGGAGATTATGGGAATCTCATCTAAACCGAAGAAAACCACTTTGAATGATTTTTCATCTTTAAGGTCATGCGAGAAGAATTGACACTTTTTCGATTTTAGTCCATTGCACGCGGTATGGAATGAGTCTATTGAATCACAAAATAATTTAATTCCAAGTGAGATTTTCCGTATGGAGTAATCGTTAACTTTTAATTCATTTAACAAATGGTGCACAAACTCACTTGTTTTGTGTAATATCTTTATAGGAGGAATTGCAATTTTTTTTGGGGGCAACTGATTGACACCCGAAGACATATTGTCTTCATTGTCCGTGTCGGGGTGGGATTCGAGAATGCTAAAAAAATTTTCACTTCGCAACATTGCAGGAGTATTGATTCTCCTATGTTTATTCGTTGAGGACGACGAGTCCCCGAATAAGTTAAAGCCGCGTTTAGCTATCTTGATTTATAGCCCGATTAGGTTAAATTAAGGGAGAACGGGAGAACAAGAGCAGATTAACACTAGGGAAAACACAATGTTGACCGCTTGGAGGTTAATCAAGGACTGACCATATATCAATTAAAATATCCCGAAATATATTATATACTCGTAGGTATTTGAAATATTCAACCTCGGAGCTGAGACCAGAACACCCATTACGTTAGAGGTTATATCTTTCACAATTTGATGCATAATATAATGTCAAATCAGTATCCGGGGTCATTTCTGTTCTACGGCTAAAAAAAACACAAGTTTAGTTTTGTAACCAACTAATAGCTTATGTCCAGCAAACAAAATTCTATAAAAATTAAAGTCATGATTTTTATCAGCTACTAAGTTCAAGGCACTTACTATATAAGCGGTTCCAAAATCATCCGCAAAGGCTATTACTTTCCAACGAACGGTTGATCAAAAAAAAAGTTTATGTAAATTAAAAATCGAATAGGACCAAGAACAGACCCTTGGTGAACATAAAGTTCAATGGTTTTAGAGTTACAAAAACTGGTTTCTATTTTGACATATTGTATATATAATATAATTATATAATTTGTTCAAATGGATGTTGTGATCAACCATGTCAAAAGTTTTGGTTACGTCTGCAAAAAGTGCACTGCAAAATCTTTGAACATCTCATACTTTGCGCATAAGGGTACAAAATTCCAAGAGAGCATCTTCAGTAGAAAGGCCTGACATTAACCCAAATTGGCTTGAGTTAAAAAAAATATATATTTTTGAGGTTAAAAAAAACATCTAAATAGTTTTTCAAAAATTTTAAAAAATAAGGCAACAGCGAGATCGTTCTGTAATTATTTTTATCTTTTCTGTCCCCCACTTCAAACGGTGGTATGCCATCAGCAGATTTCCGTTTTTCGGGAAAATTTCCAGTGATAATACTCAAATTGAAAAGATGTGATGTGATAAAATATCAATTATGGTAATGATAATGATTGCTATATTTTTTCCCCAGTTTATGTTTGATACTTTAAAGTAGAGAAGGCTTTTGCAAGGCTTAAGATTAAATTTCAATTTTTTCTGAACAGGGACATAACTTGATGCGGTTATGGACTCTTTTAAAAATAAAAAAAAAAATTTATAAAAGTTTTGGAGGCATTTTCTACCTCAATCCAATTATTATAGCGCAGTACACTATTCAAGTGATGAAAGTTAAGTTTTTTTTACCCCATGCAAAGAATGCTTTTGAGTTTTCTTTCTTTCTAAAAAAGGAAATGAAATACCAGTCATACATTGATCAGTATCGTTAAGGTCGAGATTAACAGAACATATTGATTTGATTGAATTCTTGAGAAACGACCAAGTACGTGGTCAAGGCTATACTAGGATAGGCCGACTCCTTGTGGAAAAAACCTTCTAATGATTTATGGTTTTGGAACGAATATTCCTTTACCAGAATCACTTCTATTTGACTTTTGTGAAATTGCTGGGTTCGGGTTCGCTTGGCCTTCAGCTCGTTTCTTTCGGTTTTGGCAGATGCTATTGAGTCTTAGAGTCCGAGTGGCTCAGAAGGGACAGATTCCTTCCTCTATGCTCATTTCGACGTCAGAGCTGGCAGCGTACAATGTGTGCTGCGAGGAGCACAGGTGCTTCAAGCATCAGTCTCTAAATCTTCAATTTTGTTTTGATCAATTTCCTCGAGTAATCGGGACGAGAAAGTCACCAGAACCCTTTTTTCTTAATGGAAGGCTGTAGATTTGAATCGGACGTAGCCCGATATCCAAAGTTCACCAGCTAGAGACTTAGCTTCCTCTTAGCCATGCATCCCTCGGGACTAGATGTTTCACCTTGAAGTTAAGTTTCCGCAAGTTCGTAAAAAGACGTGAACCGGGAAGCTTAAACTCCGATACCTGTTCGATTTACAATGAAACAATAACCGTTCGCATAGCGACTCACCCTTCACGGTTGTAAGTGTGCGCAATTGGACTTGTTTTGATTTTCCGATAACACACTAGTTAAATTTATAAATAATTGTTGTTCTATACTTGAAAGTTTGTAGCAAAAACATGTAAATTAAATATTCAATTGACTTCTTTTGTGTATTTTCTATATTTTGCATGGAATCCTTTATTAAAGTCAATAGGGCGCTCAATTACTTCTAACGACTCTACAACTTTATTCCATGACTGCTAATTACAAACTGAAGCCTTAAAACCTCCTCAACATACCTTCTAACCCTAAGCTTACTTACTTACTTAAGGTGGCGCTATAGTCCGGGGTGGACTTGGGCCTCAGTCAACAAGCTTCTCCAGTCAGCTCGATCCCTGGCTAGCTGCCTCCAGTTTCGCACGCTAAGTTGGCTGAGGTCCTATTCCACTTGCGTGTGCCACCTGAGTCTTGGCCTTCCTCTACTGCGCTGTCCCTCGGGAGCGGATTCGAAGACTTTTCGGACCGGAGCATTGGTGCCCATGCGCTCTACATGACCCAGCCATCTCAGTCTTTGGATCTTCACTCTTCTGGCAAGCTCCATGTCGCTGTACAGTCCATACAATTTGTCGTTGTATCTCCTCCTCCACTCACCGTCAATGCAGACGGGACCGAAGATCGCCCGAAGAATTTTTCTCTCGAAGCAACCAAGAACACCCTCATCCATTTTTGATAATGTCCATGCCTCCGTGCCATAGGTTTTCTCCCGATTATGTCAATATCGTCGGCGTCTGCGAGCAGTTGGACGGACTTTTGAAAGAAAGTGCCTCTTGTGTTTGCTCGTGAGTGAGTTTGCTCGCATGACAGCGCATCGCCTTATCTAAATCCTTTCTGGACATCAAAGGTCTCGGTGAGATCTATACCGACCTTGATGGAGCAGCGTGCATTCTACATCGTCTTCCTGCATTGACGGACGAGTTTGGCAGAGGTGCCAAAACTAGACATTGCTCCATATAGCTCGTCTCTATAGATGCTGTCATACGCGGCCTTAATATCGATGAGTAGGTGGTGGATATCGATCCGAAGCTCATGGGTCTTCTCCAAGATCTGCCGTAGTGTGAATATCTGGTCGATGGTGGACTTTCCTGGCCTGAAGCCACACTAATATGGACCTATCAGGTTGTTGACGAACGGCTTAAGGCGTTCACACAATATGGCAGATAAGATCTTATATACGATGTTAAGGAGACTGATGCCTCTGTATTTGGTGCAGTTCAGAGGGTCTCCTTTCTTGAGAATCGGACAAACAATGCTGAGATTCCATTCATCGGGCATACTTTCGTCCGACCATATTTTACAGATGAGTTGGTGTATGCTCCTTACCAAGTCATCGCCTGCCGCTTTGAAGAGCTCGGCAGTCAGGCCATCCGCTCCAGCAGCTTTGTTGGACTTAAGCTTCGATATGGCTATCTTCACTTCATCCAGGTCGGGTGGACGGAATTGTTGGTCATCATCATCCAGGTTGAAAGGTTGATTCTGCCTGACAGCGGGATTTGGTCCGTCATCGCCGTTATACAGTCTGCAGAAATGATCTTTCCAAATCCTCAGCATCAACTGCGATTCTACTACGATGTTCCCTTGATCTTTCTAAGCAGCGCCGTGTTATATGCATCTTGCTTAGCTGCATGTGCTTGCCGGCATTCATCATCGAACCAGGGGTTTCGTTGTGGTGGACGAGTGAAACCCAGCACATCAGAAGCGGCATCTCTGATGGCGTTTTGGCAGTGTTTCCAGTGGTCTTCGATGCTTGATGCTGGCGGCATTGGACCTCTTAAGATATTAAGAGACACTCGATCGGAAATGAACTTGGCGATCTCTTGCGATTGTACCCGTCTGACGTCGAATTTTCTCACAGCATTAGTTTGTCTTGGCGTAGTTTGGGATATCCGCAACCGTACCTTGGCTACAACAAGGTCATGGTCCGAGTTGGCTCCTCGGAACGTACGGACATCCATAATGCTGGAGGAGTGTCTTGCTTCGATCGCAATGTGATCAATCTGGTTGATTGTTGATTGATCAGGAGTTCTCCAAGTCCCCTTGTGTATGTCGAGATGTGGGAACCGCGTGCTAGCCACGATAATGTTTCGCCATGCCGCAAAGTCGATTAGCCTGAATGCGTTATCGGAGGTGGTTTGTGCAGGCTATATTTTCCGATGGTTCCACCAAAGATACCCTCTCTTCCCATCTTTGCATTGAAATCACAGAATACAATTTTAATGTCATAGCTAGGGCATTGCTCGTAGGTCTTGTTAAGGAGCTCATAGAAGGCATCCTGGGTGTCATCTTTCTCCTCTGTGGGGGCGTGCGCGCATATAAGGCTAATATTGGCGAATTTAGCCTTGATGCGGATTGCTACGAGGCGCTCGCTCACATGCCGGAAGCTAAGGACTTCTTGTCTTAGTCTGCCTCCGACAACAAATCCGCATTCAAATAAGCGCTGCTTTTGCTGTCGATAGCAATTGCTGTAGTAGATATCGTAGGTTTTTCATCTTCTTTTTGTCCGTGCCATCCCAATTCGCATTTCTTGAATTGCAGTTATGTCTGCTTTGCAGCAGTCTAGGGCCCTCGCTAGTTGCTCGGCTGCACGTGGTCTATTAATGGATCTAGCATTCCACGTGCATATCCGAAGCTCATTGTCCTTAAATCGTTTGCGTGGGTTGTCAACAGTAGATCTGTCCGTATCCGAGGTTTGTTGAAGCTTCGTAACTATGTTTTTTTTTAAATGGCCGGGCAGCTACCCCGGCGGCATAGCCCCCAACCTGGATAACCAGTTCCATTTTTAATGCCCCTAGGACGAGGGGTCTTTTACACCGAAGCCAGTAACCCGTTCCGGGATGTGAGAGCTGCCGTTGGCCCTTATAGCGCTCGTCCGCCACCATCTCTTTTCCAAGACCCTGACTAAGTCCTGGAAATCTTTACCGGCCTGAGCTCCAAATATGTCGGAGTAGCCCAGATAAGGTCTTGTTTTGATTTTCCGACACTAACCCTGAGTTATGGCGCATAAACTCGCCATTTGCCCCCTTCACTTCGCAATCTCTAGTGGGATTCCCAGATGGCCCTACGGTGAGGCGTGAAGTAGGGCTTATTAGCAGAGCTGCAAGATGTTCGGCTGCAGAGGCTCATTCTCGTCATTTAAAGAACCAGCACCTGTCGGAAGATGCTACTTCTATGAGGCCTTATACTAATCGTTGCCATCCAACCCTATGCAAGGCAGGGTAATGTACAGGTTCAAGGGCGGTTGGGTAAGCTTTCTCTGAGAATGGGAACGGTTTGATGCTTGGTTGTTTTATGCATCTACCGGATGCAAGGTGTCATATTGTGTGTATATGCAGTTAGGAAATGCAAAATTTTGTCTCCACAGTTTCATGGAATGCAGAGCGGTAACTCCCTTTCCTTTGAAAATCTGCATCTTACAGATATTCTTCGCTAGTTTGTCACCCTTGGGAGCGCCAATTCTGACAGGAAACCTGATTTCTAGTTTCTGTACATGGTGAAATCTTTGACTGTGAGCAGGAACAGAGTCATGGCGCTAGCGGCTGTCGATGATCTCATTTCCTTGTTAAGATTCGCTAGGGGGCTGATATTTCTAGCGTTCCCAATTGAAGTGAATGAACTGGCAGTATTGCTAAGGGATATTTGATGCGATGTGAACTCAAAAATGTATTATTGTTCAGTTGGACAGTCAAAATACTCGTATATGCAGGCGGCGTCTCCTCCTTCCAATAGACCGGTGATGCAGTGATTTTTTTCAGTTTTTTTGAGAACTTTTCTCCGCATACGGTTGCATTTTCTTATATAAGGCACTCTGACAAAATATGTGCCCGTAGCTTATGGTAGTATAAGATTCTTTTCTCACTCACATAACAAAACCTCTATTCTATTATTTAATTGCCACTAAGCTTCCTTATCAAGTATTTTTAGTATCAAAAATATTCGCATTGCGCCGGTAGCTTTCCAGCAAAAGCACTTGCTAAAGCCCGCAGCCAAATGCGGCTGGTCCTTATTGCACTTAATCGAATAGCTTCGTTCTTTGTAGTCGGCGCACAAGGTCCGTATCAAACATAATCTGGATTATAGCTCTATTGCATATGTTCCTGAAGACGAATACAGGGATTTCGAGTAAATTTAGCTATTTCGTCATCGACGGTATTTACTCCAATGTCTCTGTCGAAATCTTACTTACTTACCTTAGGTGGCGCTACAGTCCGGGGTGAATATGGGCCTCAATCAACAAGCGACTACAGCTAGCTCGATATTTTTCTAGCTGCCTCCAAGTTGGCTGAGGTCTCCTTCGACTTACGTCCGCCACCTTAGTCTCGGCCTTCCTCAACTGCGCTGTCCCTCGGAAGCGGATTCGAAAATTTTTTGGACCGGAGCATTGGTGTTTATCCGATCTACATGACGTAGCCATCCGTCGGTTGTTGTTGTATCTCCTCCTCCAATCACCGTTAATGCAGATGGGACCAAAAATCTCGAAGCAGCCAAGAGCACCCTCATCCTGGGATCAGGACTGGGATTAATAAGGTTTTATATAGCGTAACTTTAGTTGTTCGAGAGAGGACTTTACTAGTCAATTGCCTTCTTAGTCCAAAAAAGTAGCGATTGGCAAGAGTTATTCTTCGTTTGATCTCAGCGCTGGTCTCGTTGTCTGAATTCATGGCGGAGCCTAGGTAGACAAAGTCCTTCTCAGCACCTTTTTTGGATAGATTATGGATATCTCTACTGCTTCGTTAAGTACCATACATTGTATACCATATCCGAACAGGTTTAAGTACTTGCTTGTATAAAAACAGTTGGTTACTTACACATGCTTAATTTGGAGTATTTTCCAAGTAGCCAATACATTTGTCTGAACTTGTATTCAAAATCATAGCATTTTTTTTTAACACATGATTTCCATTTGAGTTTCGCACTCAGTGTCATTCCTAGATACTTTGCTTTGTTTGCATACGGATTTGTACCAAGTTATTGAAAATAATAGGTTGTTAGTTTTTCGCTAGCTATTATAGCATGAGTTGAATTGGTCTCATTGAGAGCAATTTGCCAATTCTTTGTCCACTTGTAAATTTTTACAGTTATAACTCGACTGATTCATCTGTTTCTAATATAGCCGTATCATCTGTGAACGTAGCTAAAACAGCACCTTTTTCTCGGTATATCTGGAGTGTAAAGTAAGAACAAGACCGGATCGAAAATAACAATCAAACGTCTTTCCACAATGATCGGTAGTAGGCACTTTAAAAAAAAAAAGGTTTCCAAACATAACATGCAGGAGCGATATTGATCTGTACAATTTTTTGTCGTTTGGAGGCTTTCGGGTCTTATAACATCATCGAGTTTACATTGTCTGAGAATGTATAATAATCCTAGGGCGACATTTTTAATATTGGTTAGAACCCCCTTTGGCAATTCCTTGAGGATCTGTGTAATCATATCCAGGTGCCTTGTTATTTTTAAGATTTTTTATTGTCTCGCAAAGTTCGACCAATGTCAAACTTTTTATTTAAAAGTTGTCAGGTGTCGTAATCGTACCACCAATGTTTTCTGTTAGCGCTTGTTCGTCAAATGGTTTGAACGTTTCTTTCTGCTGCTCGGCAAATAAGTCCGCCTTTTCCTTGTCTCGATTTTCCCACATGCATTCGGAAGCAACTGCATTTGGGGTTTTTTAATAACTCTCATAGCTTTCCATAATCAATATTTCGAACTTTTATCGCCAGACAAGCCTTTAAGATACGTAAAGGTCTTTCGGTTTTTGAAATCTTTGATTACTTTTTTGAGCTCATTAAACAAATGATTTAAAAAAGTTTTCCCTAATATGTTTTTTTTATTGTAATTGATGATGTCTTTCTCAAACAAAGATTTGTTGGAGGAAGCAATCTGATTGCTGGTGCTGTCAATTAGCTAGTTTATATTTTGTACGATGTCATTGGTAACTTTGAGCACGATCTAATTGATTTTACATTATATTTCTGGTCATTGTTCTCGATAATCTCGTGCTTATTTTGGAGAATCTTATCCCAGTTCGCCATGTCAGCTTTACCAGCAAGCCAGTGGACCCAATCTTGTGGACCTTCCTTTTCAGCTCTCTTAACATCTCGCTCATAGAAGAGACTCAAGTTTCTGTAGGTCGATGAGAAACACATGTTTGCAGTATCCATCAACGATACATCCCTTGAAAGCTGTTATTTAAATAGGCAAAAGGTATAAATTTAAGGTTTATTATAAAAAAAAGATTTAAACTGAGAGTGAAATTGAAGAAAGTGCCTAAATCCTCTCCTTTTTTTTATTTTTTTTATCGACTTATTACAAATCTTATTATATAATTCATTGTTTTATTTAATACATATAGTACCATGATGCAGTTAGTCTTTGAACGTTGCGATTTTATTCCTAACTTTTGCTTCGTTTCTGGGTGTTTTGCACTTTTCTTCCTGTAGAAGGCACGACAGTTACACGGCTATTTGTTGCCTGTATTTTTCTTGGTAAGAAAGGCTTGTTTTTGTTTTAATGCCATATAAATGATTTCGTCTACGAGTATTTCAGATGCTTTCGGTTTCATCCCACACTTCTTCGAACCATAGTGTTTTCCTCCTGGTTTCATTTAATTTTAGCCCTAAGATCTATTTTCAAAATCTATAGGCTTTTGGTAATTGGATATCATGGATTTGACGAAGAATATGTCATTTTGCTGGTGCATGGTAATAAGGTGTATGCTATCATGGTATCCTTGAGAAAGCTGTATTCATTGTCGATAACTAAAGTTGTTGGTGCTGTAAAATAGTGCAATATAATAATTTTGTTCCTAAAGTGTAGAACAGATCCATTTTTAACGTGAACGATTTTGGTAAATTGAGAGAATTTATCTATGCAGCTATCTCGTAAGGATCGTTGGGGACAGGTGCAGGTTCAAACTTGGGATAAACAGGGTATCTATCATATTTGGTGTGCTTAGTAACCAAGCTGTTCATGGTCGGAGAGTAAAAATTCTCCAACAGGTGCCCCTTGTTTTCCTGAGCACTCCAGTGTGCTCTTTTATGTTAAACCATAATTAACTCAAAATTCCGTTACTCGATTTTTACATCCTCAACTATTCTCTGCGTTATCCTTGTACTTATTAAAGGATTTAAGGATGACTTCTTGAAAAATGCCGATGTATTGTTCTGGAATTTTCAATCCATTTATCATGTTCGTGTTGAGTTATTCACTTAGAATTTTTGCGAGGCATTGTTAGGTTGGATCGGCGAGAACAACGTTATATCGTTGATAACCTGAATGAGGCTCATCACAGATTTCTAGGCCCTCACCAATTTTAGTAACAGTTTGATTGAAAACAACGATATTCGAAGCTTCCACATGAGGGACAGAGGAGCCATTTTGCGATTCCTGTAGTGGACACTTTTTTTGCGGAATTGCCGTTCTTACTGGCTGTGTAGGTTTGACTGAGGCAGGGGTTGACACAGATTCAGTTGATCCTGAATTCTTGATTTACCTGGCTTATAAATTGATTCCTAGTAGTAATCTTCTATGCGGGATTTCCATTTTTTTAATTTCGCATTGTAATTCCTGTTACCTAGGGCAAAAGATAGGGTGATCTGTTACATCCGAAGTTTTTGCACCATAAAGCTACGAACGCAGGTTGTCCACATTCTGCCTGTTATAATACGGCGTCTATTGCAAGATTGGAGGCGTCGGTCGTTATCTTATATGAAGCCGGGGAACGCAATTGCCTGTGATGTTAATAGAACCTTCAGTTCATTTGAAGCTCTTAGAGCCTTCTCATTGCGAATAATTGGAATTCGACTCGATTGATGTTCTGAATAGCAATTACTCCTTAAATAATTTTTTTGCCTACTGCCAAAAACGATTATGTCGTCAATATATACAAAACAGATCTTGGCAGTGTAGTTTTTCATCATATCATCTACCACCTGCTAGAGTATCGCAGGAGCATTTTTTACCCCAAATAGTGATTTGAAAAACTCAAACTTACCATTCGTCGTTAAGAACGGTGTTTTCGGAATATCGGAGGGTTTCATTTAGATTTGGTGGAACCCAGAGGTCAAGTCGTTTTGTTAGTTTTGGAACTTCCTAAATTGGCGAGTTGTAAAAACTCTGCAATGATTGAATAATATTTTCATCGAAAAGCCTAAATCTTATTCAACCACCCCCCTTAGGCAGGCTGGATAAGGAAAATTCTTTGTATAGATTGGTTCGTCAGTGCTGGTTCTTATTTCAGAAATTTCAGAAAAATTGGATATTGCGACTATTTCGAAGGGAGTGATATTTTTTGAATAATTTACGCAATTCTAATTTCTCATTGGCACGCGCCTAATATGATTACTTCAATGTACTCATGATATGGGGATTTTGTGCTTGGAGATTTTATATTTGGAAATTTTGGTTTTGGAGATTTTAGTTTGGAGATTTTGATGTTAGAACTCATGTATCTAACCCGAAAATCTTCCCCTCGACAGATTTAAAGACTGGAAAGTTAGCACCGGCTTATCCGTCTCCTACAACGTATGCTGAATGGTTTTCCATCATAAAGTTCATTTCGTCGCCCACAGCTTTGTCGCAGCGTGACTGCATTTCTCGGGCACAGCTTTCGAAAAAATCTCAAAGGGGCGTTTCTATTAGCAGCTTTTAGTTGCATTAGTTGTATATTATAAGTAACCTAGTCATGACACGAATAAATTCTTCATCAATCCACTTATCAGGTCGATTTCCGCGCATGTTGTCTTGGGTATGCCGAAAGATATTAAAGGTCAGAGTAATTCAGAGTTCTTATGGGTACTGATATTTTTATTCAAATTGAACGTACTGCCTGTACCCTAAGGTAGGTTACACACTATCAACTTTGAAATGAAATTCCCTGACTGTCATTTATCATCATTTAATTCTTGGCTACATGCTATCACTCCAAGAATTAAATTGTTTTGAATAATTTCTCAATTTTTCCTGTTCATTGTTAGAGTTATCTTCTTTGGGTGCGAACGTAAAATAAATATGTGAAAGAATTTGCTTGTGTATGTACTACGAGTATTATTACTCTATAACAACAAAAACATTCTTAGAGGAAGGGGTTTTGTTCGTCAAATACATACGTTAAAAAGAAACCTAACACCATTATACAATTTTTCTATTAATTTCGACTGTGTAGGCATAGGCAACGCATTATGCTCCGTCATTGCTATATAATTCACGAAAAATGTCAACCCTCATCATTTTCCATACCAAGCTATACACTATTATTTTTACATCATTCCGGCAAGAATGTTATTTGAGAAATGATAGTGTGTAGTCTACTTAATGCTGGATCAAGTTGTTTTGTGTGTCGATCGGATGGATTTATTAGTGTGCACGCGCAGTTGGAAAATGCAAAGTCTTATCTCTAATTTTCTATGGTCTTGTTAACTTGATATTTCACTGACAAAAAACGAAATAATTCACGTATTTACGCACTACATCGATCGTCCTATTCGTGAATAATGAAGGCTTGCGCCTCATCCAAGGGTCACGCAGAAATTCGTTTGTGTCTATAGGACTTTTAATTGTGTCATTTACTCAGTTTTCATTCTTGTTGGTTAAGTTTATTATTATTTATTATTATTTTGATTTGTGTACTGTTACATCCGTTTTTTTCAGTTAAGGACAGTTCTAGTTCGTTAAGGTGTTTAATAATCCCATGGAAACTGTTGCGAATGCAGCATGAATTATAAACCGTTGAGTCATCAGAGGCGAACACTGTCCACGCAATATGAAGCACAATGTAAATGAATTATGAATTAACAAACACTACAAAGTACACCACTGGACACTGGAATTCAAGAGGAATTAGTAGAGGTTGTTGATTAGTTTGTTTCCACAGAAAAGTCCGTCAGTAATTTTCGATGCACACTCGTCTTCCAGCTTCGAAAGTTTTCGACTGCAGCCCAGAGCGACAACTCAGTAGCGGACGATTTCGTCCATAGTGACTGCAACGGTATCTACGTAAGTATGGAATATTAAAAATATGGAAAAATTCAACAAAGTGTCCGATCCTAAAATGGAAAGTTAATAGTGTAATAATATTAATAATACGAGTATTAGTGCATCTGGCTTTTTTATATAAATCGAAAAGTTAAAAAGTACCTATCATTGATTTTAATTTGGTTAGCCGAAGATTGTTATTTTCAATAAAAAAAAGATGTAGAAAATCATTAAGCTGAAGATACTGAGAAAATATCAAAGTTTTCAAAGCAAAAACATTGAAAACGCTCAATCCATCCCCTTCAAATTTAATCAATCTGTAAACTAGACATATGGGCATGCATACAAGATATTTGCACAACTTTTAAATCAAAATCGATTTTATAATTTATAGTTTTAATGATTTATTATTAGGTTTATAACACCTTGAAATATAATATCAATGAGAAAGCCGCAGTGCAATTCGAAATCCTTCAATAATATTTTAACAACATTATTTTCGTTTGTTTTTTAGCATACGGAAAAAAAGATGTAAACAATTGACAATTTTTAAATTCTACTTTAACTAATGAAGTTGCCAATAACATTCCATTCCTACAGGTCTTCACTACATTGTAAATCCTCACCAGTTTAAGCCAACTTCGGAAGTACCCTAAAATACCGTGATTCCTTTACTTAACTTTAGTTTTATTGCTCACAAAAACATTTTGGCACTACTCATAAAACCTTCAGTTTTCGCCCATATAATAAATGAATACATATTGAAAAATAGAATGTACATAAGTAAAATATAGACTGAGCATGAATTGTACGTCGTTTTCATTTGGATGTTACTCAATATGAATATCATTTGTTACTCGTAGATCATATATGGCAATCTTAAAGAGTGGTTGATAATTATGATTCATCTAAAGCGGCAGTTATTTATTGAAATTATAAAAACATTATTCATTGCAAATCAAGTTAATCACTCAGTGTACGAGTATTATGAACAGTTTTGAAAACATTCGTACACACATATATGTATAAGCACAGTTAAAGTTTGTTACGAATCCTCCAAACAGATTTAACGTAATTGAAGCATCAGCTATAGAAAAATTGCTATAAATGGCGCCGAGGTTAGAGTATTTGGGTTTTACAGGTGGGTAAGTTTGACCATTATTTTAGTCAATAATCTATTATAATCGACGATGAAAATAGTTTCTGGATTTGTTGACACAGAGAGTAACAAATGTTTGAACCCCGAATGGATAGTGCGTCATTTGGGCTTGCGACGGCATTGGATTTTTAAATTGGGTATATAACTTAATTCATTCGGTTTGCTAAGAGATGGCGTAACTTGTATTATTCCATTGTTATTATTCCATTGGAACATGCATTGAAAAGCTGCTGTCATTGTCGTCATTTTAGTATATGTCATTCATTTAAAGCGTAAACAACAAAAAAGTTTGAAGATGATGAACTGGAAGCATAACTCTATGAAGATTGTTGCCAAACACAAGAAGAGCTCGCAGAATCATTGGGTGTGACTCAAGTAGCCATTTCAAAACGTTTAAAAGCAGCTGGATACATTCAACAGCAAGGAAATCGGATTCCACATGAACTCAAGCCGAGAGACGTCGAAAGGCGGTTCTGCATGTCGGAAATGCTGCTGGAACGCAACGCCACAAAGGGAAGTCATTTTTGCATCGGATTGTTACTGATGATGAAAAATGGATCCATTACGACAACCCCAAGCGCAAAAAATCATATGTGAAACACGGCCAACCAGCCAAATCAACGGCAAAACCGAATATCCATGGCGCGAAGGTAATGCTCTGTATTTGGTGGGATCAGATGGGTGTGCTGTATTATGAGCTGCTTAAACCGGGTGAAGCCATCAATGTGCAACACTATTGAACACAATTAATCCATTTGAAGAGAGCAGTAGCCGAAAAACGCCCGGAATATGCGACCAGACACGAGGCACTAATTTTCCATCATGACAACGCTCGGCCCCACGTTGCTATTCCGTTTAAGAACTATTTGGAAAACAACAGGGGCCCAGACCTTGCCCCTTCTGACTACCATTTGTTCCGGTCGATGCAGAACGCTCTCACTGAAATACGGTTCACATCAGAGCAGAATATCAAAAATTGGCTTGATTCATTCTTGGCTGTCAAACCGGCGCACTTCTTTTGGGATGGGATCCACAAATTGCCAGAAAGATGGGAAAAAGTCATAGCTTCAGATGGGCAATACTTTTGAATAATACTATTGTACATGTTTTTCCTAAATAAACGTTCAAATTTTGAAAAAAAACCGCACTACATATACCCAATATATAAGTAGAGTAGATTCTAAAGATGGTTAACGTTTGTCATTAATATTCTGCAGACTAAATGTTCAAAAGCATATTCTTATCGACAACTCTCTACAACTGCTTAATATGAATTGATAAGTTACAGTCAAACTAAAATTATTTCCATCAATATCGGCTTAAATGGTAAAGTTGTACATTCTGTACAACGAAAAGAAGTCAAAACTCAGAGCTTGAAATTAGAACCTTGTATTGTATGGGTATCATTTGTACCTCCAACTTAGTATATCAACGAATCAGGTATTCGGTATGAAAATAAGACGTAAACGAAGATGATTTTTCAGTCCTTTTGAAATGGATAGATAAACAAGAGTGATTCTTTTCTATAATAAATAAGTTCCCAAACTCGTTTGAAGATGATGTCTTCAGTTTTTATGTAGATGGTGTTCAGAACAGAGAGCCAGCATACAGCTAGTGTGGTAGTGATTCGATTGAAAATACTGGAGGTAGCTCGAGACTGTATGCCTTGATCTTTTCTCAAAGTTGTTTAGTAAATTTTTGCCATCAACGGCGCAAATTCTGTTTAAGATAGTAAGTTTGCCACTTAAAAAATGAGTTTTTTTTGCAAATAAATAAATTAATTTTAATTTTACTAAGTTGGCTAAAGTCCGCAACTAACCTAGACATACACCAAAAGCATTTTTCACTTAGAGCAATCTAAACAGTATCCAGACAGGATACTAAAATCACTTTTTAAATTGCTTTCATAGGAAAATGAATGGCAGACGAGTATGTGAGGGTGTCAAAGACTCGTCTCTATAAATGTTGCTATAAGCCCCTTTACGCCAATAAACGAGTGGTGTATTCGATAAGATATGTCGCAAGTTCACCAATTTATCTATGGTAGGTTGTTCAGAATGTGATAGCATATTGTTCAATCAAATTTCTGAATCTCTTAATTTCCAAACTTTGTTTATATACTCGTATTACGACAAATTCATATCAATTTAAAACGTTATTCTGCAGTACCAATTACTGTAGTAGATGCCACGGTCCTTCAGAAAGATGGACACATCATCTCACATTTTGGATGTTGGTGATATGATATTTAAGGCTTCGCTTAAATACGAGTGAACATTCCACCTGCGTATCCATAAAATATTATGCATGGTACAACAAGCGACTGTTGCTTCTCCGGCGCCAATGCCGAGAAAAACGGAAACTTCACCTAACATGCTGGCTATCTTGCTCGCAATCTAAGGGCAGATGCCTCAGCTGCAACAGCAGGTACAAGAACAGGCCAAGCGGGTGGACCAGATCTACGTGCTGCTGCCGGGCCTAACGCAACACAAGACGTAATAGGTACGCACATGGCGGAGCAGACTTTGAAGGTCCTTGCGGTGAATGTTAATTCACTGATTAGAATTGAACGAAGAACCGCGATGTTTAAATTGCCACAAGACCAAACTCCTGATGTGCTTTTCGCTTGCGAAACCAAGCTAACCGATAAGCACAAACTGGAGTACAATATTTATATTGTTAGAAGTAGAAACCAGCCCAGATCCAAACGTGGAGGTGGTGTCGCGATCTTTATCAAACAAGATATAAAATCTCACAGGGTGTACAAGAGAGTGTTGCGAAGGTTCCGGGTGGAGAATTATTTTATAATCAGCGAGGATTTCAACGCTAAATACAGAGATTAGCGGGCCCTTATCAGGCCCATGCTGGTATTTGGGTGTCCCGTGTGGTTCAATGTACGAGCAAGCTTAATGGTAAAGATTCGGGTGTTTGAGAGGGCTTGTCTTCGCTTGTACAGAACAGCAAAGTCGGAGTACGAAAAAGTGTATCCTAATGAGGTCCTTTACAACAGGGCGAACCTAATACGAGTGGACAACGTCGTAATTAAACTGATTCGAAGGCACATTGTAAGAGCAATGGCCTAAACGAATAACCTGATATCTGGGGCATACTACCCCAATTACCTTTACCATGAGAGTGTGCGCTTCGACGGCTTCGTTCCACCGGAAGCATTCCTCTACGTAGATCAGATGGGGTTGATCCAGGATAGATCAACAATCCCGTTAATCTTCCATGTCGCTCAGAAGCGTTGGGACAGGCGACTCAACTACAACAGAGACGTCGTACGCAGCAGTGTGGATCGTCTCAGGTTCAGTAGAGCGGTGGGGAATCGCGATAAGAGGGATGTCGTTCGGCAGCACCAGCGTTTGTGGTGGTTGAATGATGGAGAAGATGTTTCGTCGTCGTTTCCGTCAATTACGGACCAGCCTCACTAATGAGGCAGAGCTGACCAATCTATTTGCTCTGTAAATAGCTATGGCCAGCTTACGTAGGTTTAAGTTAGCATTTAAGAAATGTACATATATGTTAGTATATACAAAGGTATATACTAATATACATATATTATTGTGTACTCGTATAATGTCTAGATGTGTGAATGGGTGTATTATGTGTGTACGTTAGGTAGACTTAGGTTTATTTTTAAGTTAGATATTAAGTTTTTACATAAAAATAATAATTTATGTCCATATGCTAAGTTTTTGCCAAATTTTTTTTTCTTAGCCTTAAGTATAGAAAATAATTGTTTATAAATAAAATGTAAAATGAAAATAAAGTCGAAAGACATAGATTTAAGAATTAAGAGTAGCTTAGAGTGCCTGTGTGGGGCCAGTAAGTTAGTATAATATTGTTCAATAATTTTTATTTTTGTTCGTATGTAAGAGTTAATGATTAAGAAAATAAAATGCACTTAAAACTAAAACTAAAAATAAAAAATAATGTAGGTGATGGTTATTGACTCCCCTTCTTCTCTTTCAACTTTTCTTAATTTTGTGGTTTGTTTTATATTTATCTGACCAAAATTATGATTTTTGGCGCTTTTGTTCTTTTTTTCTCTATAGTAAAATTATCGATAGATACTCGTCTTCTCTTACTTCATACAGAATCTAGAAAAGTGGGGTAAATAAATTAATAAATATATAATGCTTGGTCAGTACTTATTTATCATTGTAATTTTCATCACTTAAACTTACTCGTATTAATTTTCTATATTGTGTTGCTATATGTAGTTGCAATACTACATCTAGAAATGCCATGAGGAAAATATATGAAAATATATCAATTGAAATTGCCGTTTAAAGCCATACACAATTCTTACATAATTACAGTAACAGATGTAAAGGCACTCTGTGCAATTTCCATTTAAAGCAGTTGCAGCCATGTATAAATCGCATCGCTACAAAAAGCGTGAATTCCCAGCTGTGAACCCTTGATTGAAAAGCAACGCCATGGACCAGTGATTTTGTTTCTTATGTACAACACTAATGAATTGGTTTCTTCCCTGAGGTCCTGCACATCCTGCACAAGCACCAAAGTTTCTGCTACACTAAACATATTATATTATATGTGTAAGAAAGATTTCAGGAAGTTGTTAATTAAAGCATAAAACATTGCCATATGTACAATAAATATGTAATAAATTAACAAGTGCTTGGAGGCAACAAGAATTTGGAGAAAATTTTAAAACAATATCAAATACGCAAACTGTCAATATTTATTTTAAGAAGATTGGTCATTTGGCTGGAAGTGAAGGTATAAAGTAATATTAAAACAATGATATATGAACACATACTAACCTTATAAATAAGCATGTATATTATTTGAATAAAGTTTTCCAGTAGCTTATTTGCAGTTATCTAATCTCCCACTCACGCAACAAAATTTAGACCAAATAGGCTAAACTGAAGATCTGTTACACTGGTTTTGACCATGAGGTATCTCATGAAGAATATATCTCATATCTACTAATTGGGAATCGTTTGGAATATAAAATCTTTCAATAAATTCTGATATCTTGTTACTAAAGTTTTGGTTTTTATTTCAATTGAACAAATAAAAACTATTTATAAAATAGTTTCCATTTAACACAAATTTTTCTCATCGCAATCGCTCTTAAAAGTTCTTTTTTATATTAAATAAAATTAAAAGATCATCATTAAGTTTTGTAATTTGTCGTTATGGTTTATTTACTAACTTACAGTTTTTTTTAAAAAAAAAAAACAATTCCAGAAGACTTAAATTGCTTTTAAATGTATACTTTTTATTCTTAATCTTAACAACATATTCCAGTTCTTCGTTAATTACCTTATTATTAGATTATTTCTGTCTGATTGTAAAATATTTTTTAATAAAGTAAACTAGTCATTGAAATTGTTATTTATTTTAACGTGCTGATTGACGGTCTCAATAAGTTCATTATTTGCATTGTCATTACTTCTCAGTTCATTTTAAGTGTCGCGCTTGTCGTCTTCGTCTAATAATCCAAACAGCCACCTTAATCCCTTTCCCAAAACATTAATCAAACATCTTTCGATCTATGAGGTAATAGAGTTACTCGTAAAACCTTATATCTCATTGAATAAAATTCTGTTCTTAAAAATTCCTTTCTTTCTGTTGGAAAATTTTCGATATGTTTCTCTAAAGTATTTATTAAATTAATAGTTTCATTCGGATTTATAATATGTAATACTTTGTCAAATTTATTTATTATTTCTGCTTCATCAATCCGAATTTCAGAACAACCAATATCTGAAGTAATTTTTTCAATTATTAAGGCTGCCATGGTTTCGGGGATGATTTTAAGTGTGAGCATCCATAAGAGAAGGGTTTTGATCTGAAAATTTAGCTATTCGTTTTGTGTTATTTTCGTGTACATTTTCAAGCTTTAATTTTCTAAATTTAGGTTCTTCTTTGTGTCGAAATGACCAATTTATAATGAATCCCTTAGTTCTTGTTTCCGTATAATTTTCGCGGTTTCCATTACTTCTTCCTATTGCGTTAGCTGTTGCTTTATCTATTCTTTGTTTAATGAGACTAACGTCCACTTTTCGTTTATGAACTTGAGATGGAGTGCATTTTATTGTGGAATGAAAAGAGTTATTATTGAATATGAGAGCATTAAGCAGTGGTGTTTTGATAGATTGTTTGTCCTTTAGAGTATTTTTTAATCTTTCAGCATCGAATTACCCGTATTTAGCTTTGTAATGGGATGTTCGATATTTTCTTTTTTGCAAAATTCTTCAACATTTTCTGATTTGAATTCACTGTCAAAAGTAAATTTGTTTACTTTTCCACTGATTGATATGAAATGGTATAATTTTTCAACTATTGTCAAACTATTTCTGTCTTCTAAAAACAAAGTTGTAGCATATTTCGAACAATTTTCAATGGAAGCCATAAATAAATGTTTACTATTGACATTAACATCAACATGGACAATTTAGTTTACAATTGAATGGGGTTTCCGTTAGAAAAAATATATTTCTTATCGGGTTTCCATCGTATTTTGTTGAGGGGCAAATTTATTACTTAGTGTATTAATTTTTTGAGACTGATATGATAAATTTGGTTTTTAGTCCCACACAAGTTGGAATTATTGCAGGATGTCCTACCTCATTTTTATAAAATTCTACAATTTGCTTTTTCAAAGTTTCGCCGTCTTCTATATCTCTAACAATATCACTACATTTCACAAATTTGAATAAATTTCTATTAGGGAATGCCTCGATTATTTTTTGTTGTAGTATTTTTAAACAATTTTTCAAATTCCCGTTCTTTATGCTGTAAAATAATAATTGTGTATTAAATTGGTTAACTATAGTATCAAGAATAGGAATAAAGCCGTCCATATTTTGTTCCTGGGAGTGGATAGTTTGAACATCTTCGGATGCGTTATCTTCTTGGGTTTCTCCTAGTTTGTTTAATATTTTCATCTTTCCGTCCGATACCTTTCTTCATTATTCGTGTTCAAGCTTGCAACACTTCCTGAAAATAATGGGTTTCTTTACTCGTATAAGTTTAAATCAATCCGATTCCGATTATTTTCATCAATAGTTGATTTCATTGCTTTTAATATTTATATGTACCATAAAAAGGTTTGCAATAACATTTTCTTTGCCCTTGATATAATCAATCTTTATATCGAGTATTGATATCTTTACCAGTGTACTTTGAGTGAAGTCGTTTAAATGGCTGATGGTCTGTTTGTGATTCCAATTCCCTCCCAAACACATCGGGCCTAAAATACCCCGTAGTGTGGGGTCATACTTCGGCCAATACTTCTTTTTATAACTCACGATTTTTAAGGGCCCTAGATGCCTATAAAATTAGATGACCATCTTGAGTTAAAACTACGCCAACAGCAACATTGCTTGTATCTGTCACAAATTTAAATTTTTTTTGTAAAGTCGTGATATCTAAGATTTAGATGATTGGTTATAAGATCTTTTCATTTTCGAAAGCGGCATTTTTTTCAGATAATTTGTTAAGGCATGTGCATTTTTTGCATAATTCTTAATAAATTTCCTGTAGTAACCGGTAACTCATAAAAAATATTCAATCTGTTTTTGGGTGCCCGGTAATGCTAAGTTTCGGATAATATCGACTTTGGCGGGATTTGGCCGTACACCCTAAGTAGAAACTAACGCTTATCAACTTTAATTCTTAATTTAGCTTCTTCAACCTTTCGAATATTTTCCGTATACAGCAATATGCTCTTCTAAGGAAGTACTGAAAATGAAAATGTCGCCGAAATAAACGACACAGATCTTATTTATATAATCCTTAAGGATTGAATTGATAAACTGCTGGGAAGTTGTCTGTGCGTTTTTATGCCCGAACTGCATTTTCACGTATTCATAATGTCCGCTTGGAGTAGAAAACGCAGTTTTCTTTTGTTTTTTTGCTTTGATGAGTGGAAAATATTGGGGTTTTTCCAATTTTTCCAATATATTTTCAATATTGGGGATTAGTAACTTATCTTCTATCGTAACTTCATTCAGCTTCCAATAGTCGTTAACTAGTCCCCACCTCCCCAGAATTATCTGACTCCCTTAGGACAAACCAAAGCGGCGAATTGTATGGGGAGCTGCTTTCTCTTGCAAAAGCATTTCTGAGGTCTGCCTTTCTATTACTTCCTCATTACCCTCATTTGAGGGTAACGATATATTTTCGAGTATACGGGTCTGTTGGTAGCAGTAAAGATTTCGTCAAGTGAGGAGGTTAATTTATCACCTTCCTGATAGCTTTGCAACACATTTTTAATTAATTTACTCCCTGGCCACTTAGATGATCAAAGCTAAGATTATTAAAACTATGTCCTTCATATATTTGTAACGCAGTAATTTGGTTTATTTCAAAAGGGTAATCTTCTTCGAAAAGGACTTTGTTACCATTTATTTCTAGGTAGTTTTGCCCATGATCTACTTTTGTTTTCAAAGGTACTCGTAATAATAAATGTTGGCCAACAATTGTGTCGTACTTCCTGCGATTCAGTGTAAGCACTTCCCATGCCACTGTTTCTTTGGTTAAAAATTCTTTTGGGAGTGGGGTAACATAAGTATGATCTACTAAATTAATTTCATTTCAGGACAGTTTTTTTAAGAATTTGGGGTTTTTTTTTATGATTGTTTTAGAGCCTGTGTCAAGCAAACACCTAATTTTTTTACTAACTGTAGTAAGAGTTACTACGGGTAATTTTGTGTTCGAGGTTCTCTTGGAAAATTTTCTCGCTTCTCAGTGTTTCCTATCTCCATAGGTTCAATTCGATTATTAGCATTAGTACTGTTATCATTTACACTATTTCTTGTCAATCAAAAATTAAGGTTATCTCGATAATTGCGAGATTGAACTGAGTAGTTTTTGTATTGTATTGTATTCTATTAGTGCGATTGGAACTATTATTCTGTGTATTGCTCTCGTATTGTTAGGAAATCGAAAAGGTACTGCGAATCTATTATGGCAACAGACGAAGTTTCGATGTTACGCAAAATGCTTTTAAAAGAAGCGAGCGTTCCTAGCTTCCTCAGAAAAACGACGGAACGTGGGCTGAAAGCTGCCAGGAAGTCCTTGTAACGTTGGTGAAAACCCATTTCCCTTGATCCACACTTTCAGCTGACTCCGCCTTGCTACGGGACACTGACGACATCAATCTTTATCTCTCCGAAGGGGAGATTGGTGTTCTTATTAACAAGGAAAAAATATGGTGGGCAATTCAGTCCTTTAAACCTTATAAATCCCCCGACCCGGATGGTATACTACCGATTATGCTGCAGAAAGAACCGGAGGTAGTTATCCAAAAAATAATGGAAATTCAGATACGCAGCTTCAAAACAGGTTATATTCCAAAAGCATGGAGAGAAGTTAAGGTGGTTTTTATACCTAAAGCCGGAAAGTAAGGGCACATAACAGCAAAAGACTTCAGACCAATAAATCTGTCATATTTTATGATTGAAACCCTGAAGCGTTTACTGGAAATTGGTAACGGTTTTTTGACGGGGTCACAGCATGCCTACATGAAGGGCACATCCGTAGAAACCGCCCTACATGAGGTGGTGGGGAAAAGTGAAGGAAGTCTACACTTCGGTGAGTTTGCGAATGCGGCCTTCTTAGATATAGAAGAGGTCTTCAATAACATGAAGTTCAGTGCCATCAAAGGTGCTCTAGTAGACGCAAACATAGAACAATGGATAACGAATTGGATCTGCAACATGCTTGCAGGTAGGGTAATAAACTGTTCCATTGGACAAAGCTCGGCTTGAATGTCAGTGACTAGGGGAACACCTCAAGGGGGAGTCATATCTGCACTCCTTTGGGTACTCGTCATAAATGACAATCTCAAAAAGTTTAATACAATGGGCATTAGCGCCACGGCACACGCGGATGACGTGGTCATAATAGTACAGGGAAAATACGTAAATACTTTAAGTGAGATTATGGGACTTGTCTTGAAGACGATCAACACTTGGGCATGCAGCTGGTGTCTCAATGTCAATTCCTCCAAAACGGAACTGGTTCTTTTTATCAGAAAGTACAAGATACCGCAATTCACACTGCCAAAACTCAGCGGGGTGGATCTGTCCCTCTCTGATAGTGCGAAGTATCTTGGCGTGATTCTGGATATGAAATTGAATTGGAATCTCAAAGGCAAATGCTCTTTTCATATGCAAAAGAACTGTGGGAAAAATTTGGGGCGTAACACCTGTTACGGTGTATTGGCTATATGCGGTAGTGGTGGGACCCATACTGAAATATAGCGCACTAGCATGGTAGAAAGCAACAACTAAGAAAACGACCTACGGAAAATTAGCGGCGGTTCAGAGAACGGCTTCCATAGCCATTACAGGTGCGCTCCGTATCACCCCTACGGCAGCTTTGGACACCTTTCTGCACCTAACACCGCTTGATTTACAGACAAAAAAACTTGCTGGCAACAGTGCTATTCGGCTCACTAATCTGGATCTTTTCAAAAGCAGTAGCTTCGGACACGGTACGATCCTGGAGGAGGTACTACCACACTACGCTATTAAAACGGATGAAATTCCTTTCTTAATCGATTTCGACATTCCGTATGATATAATATATCCGGAGAGGAAAGGCTGGCAAGAAAATGCAGTGATACTCGTAAGATTAAACGAAATTGCAGTTTTCACAGATGGCCCGAGGACAGAGGAAGAAACAGGTTCCGGTATCTTCTCGGAGGACCCGGAACTGAGAGTGTCCATAAAGCTACCGGGCACTAGTAGTGTCTTCCAATCAGAGGTTCTAGCTGTCTTCGGGGCGGCTGAGATGATGCATATGAGACCGGTATCCAGTAGAGATATCGCTGTCTACGTCGACAGGCCGCTCTTAAGGCAATAGAGTCAATCAACATCAACTCTGACACAGTCAGGGGCTGTCGCTCAATGCTCAAAGCATTATGCGTTCAGAACAGGGTGAGACTGTGCTGGATGCCAGGACACTGCGGTATAGAGGGAAATGGACATGCAGGCGAGCTTGCAAGAAGAGGAGAGCTACTCGACAATAGTGAGATTGCTGATATCAAGGGTCACAAGGGTCAAGGTAAGGGTCACAATTGAAGAAAAAACCATAGAGGCCGCCAGCATAAGGTGGTCGAATCTGGAAGGACATAGGGTATCAAAGGCTCTATGGTCACTTCTCGACGGTAACAGATCTAGGCTAAATAGGGATGAGCTTAGGACACTAATAGGAATACTGTCAGGACACTGTCTACTGCTGAAACACGCAAAGAGACTAAAACTGACAAATACAGAAACTTCTAGATTCTGGGGGGATCTACAAGCGGTCGAGGACATGACACACATACTTTATGAATGTGAGGCAACATCGCGTAGCCGAAGGAAATTCTTATAAAAATATTTCCTTGAAAACTTAGAGGAAATAGACGGCATGGATTTCAAAGGCCTTCTTTTGTAGAGAAATTAGGTGCTTTAATAGGGAAACAGTTTAGGTTTTCTGCAAATTGGAGTTGGTTTTAACTGGACCCACAGGCGATCGCGATGGGTCCGTTTTGGTGCCTAGTGTCTGTGTCTTATGGCACACCCTGTTTTACCTAACCTAACCTTCTCGTATTGTGATTGTTATTATTTCGATACCTTTTTTCTTGAAAGTTGTAACTGTTAGTGTAATTACTTTGTCTTCTTCTTCTCTTCGCCATCATTTTTGTTCTATTTTCGTGTCTGTATGTTTCTTGCTCAAATTTCCTATTACTATTTAAAAAAAAAGATTTTTGCTTACGATGAGCAATGCTGATAGCCCTTTTGTCATGGAGTAGTTTAAGCTCTGCAAATTTATTGTATATTTCATCAAAGTGCTATCTTTGTTCACATTTCCACGGACTAAACTATCTAATTTTTCCATAACATATATATGTACCATGTATCATTATTTTTTGGAGAACAAATTGTTGGTTTATCACCTTCATTTCTAAAATTGTATAATTTATTTAACTGATAATTTACCGATCTAACTTTATCAAATAATTCTCTTAAATTTACTATCTTAAAATTCCGGTATTCGTTAATGAGTTCTGCATAGACTTTTCGAGGGAGAAAGTGTAGTTTAAGCTCCGATTGTGTTTCTTCCCAGCTAACATTGTCGCTAAGTCGTTGTATGAAGAGTTTTCCTTCACTTTGTATTTTTTCGTTGAGTACCATTTTGGTGACATACTGCTTTAGTTGTTCATACGTGCATAAATATATTGCGTTATTTACACATTCGACAAACTGCATCAAGGAAAATTTATCTTTGCCATTGAATGTTTTCAAGTGGCAAAAACGATTGAAAACTGGTCCGTGCTGTGGTTCATTCCATTGTAGCATATAGTGACATAGTTGCTGTTGTAAATAAACAATATCGTTTTGTTGTTATTATATTATTTGCATAAGCAATGTAAGTTCCTCGTGGTTTGCCATATTGTCTAATCTTGATTTTCTTTCACTGTCATTAATATAATTGGGTATATTTCGATTTTTATCGAATACTATGTTTCTATTATTATGATTTTTTTTTTGTCCACTGTTTCAAAGATTTTTTTATTGTTTTTATTGTTTTAAAACAAAATAGTTCTGTATAATTCCTTAGAATAAGAATAATGTTTTGAGATTCTCTTCAGAGAATTTAACATTAAACATATAAGAGAAAGCACAACACAATTATTTAAATAATATATCAATCTCTATTTTTCATTTTTTAGAGCAATGATATCGGTTCTGTAGTTTATGATGAACTGCTCTACTCAATTTAAAATTAGATCAAAGAAAATATGGAATAACACGATCACCAGCAAAATATATAAAAAATGTTCAAGAACAAATGTTGTGTTAGCATTTTTTATATTATATTATATTACATTTTCACGAGAAGAGTTTATATTTTTTATGAACTCAACAATTTTTGGCCTGACAAAGAGAGACCCTATTGATTAAGAGGATTTGGCGACCTCTTGCGATTACAGGCGTCTGGCGTCGAAATTCCTCACAATGTTAGCTTGTTTTGGAGTTGTTCGGGTTATCCGCAACCATACCTTAGTCTTCTTCTTTTTATCCTTTTATTAACCCTTTCCTCGTTATACGAACTTATGCGTAACGAGTTTCCCATTTTTACTGCATCGCTGCTGCTCCGCTTATGGGGTTGGCCAATGTCGCAGACCGCAGAACGCGTCTACATAAAGCTCGGTCCTGGATCGCTTCAGTGGTTAACCCCAGACGTTGTTGCGCATTTGCCATCTGACAAATCCAGGAATTCTTTTTCCGACCTCGTTTTCTTACAGTTGGAGTGACCGTAGTTGATAGCGCCTTTTTAACCGGATTTTCCGCAGATCTTCTTTGAACGTGGCAATACCAGCTTATTCTATTCGCCTCAAGCTGTTCGGTTACCGAATTCTTTATATGTAGACTTCCTCTTATACGCGTAGATCTAATGCAATCGCGTTTAGTGACTCCACTAGACATCCTTAACATTTTCATTTCCGCTGCCGTCATTTTGTTTTTAAACGCTTCGTACATTGTCCAGCACTGTGAACCGTATATAAGAGCTGGTCTAACAACCGTGGTGTAGAGTTTCTCCTTTAATTTAAGTGGAAATTTTCGGTCGCAAAAGATTCCCGAATTTTCCCGCCATTTCATCCATCCCACACTCACTCTGTGGTTTACGTCGTCGTCACATTTCGCTTCCATGTTAACGATTGATCCTAAGTACTTAAAGATAGTGCTTTTCGGAAGAACTATTCCGTCTAACATTATATCCGGTACAGGTCGCAACGGATGCGCAAATGGGCACGTCAAATGCTCCGTCTTTGAACGACTTATTTTAAACCCGTTTCTCTCTAGCGCTTCTCCATGAATATAAGGCGTTCTGTAAATCTTCGACGTTATCGCTAAGTATAACTGCGTCGTCAGCGAAGAGAATTGGCGTTACATTTGCTTCGCGCATGCAGTCTTTTAAAAGATAGTCGAATACTACGTTAAAGAGGAAAGGGCTAAGTACGCTTCCTTGATGCACTCCGACATTAACTGGAAATTCTCTCGTTAGTCCAGCAGAGCTTTTAACCGCAGTTTTCACGTTTCCGTACATGTCTTATATTATTCTAACATACGTTTCCGGTACGTTTTGAGACCTCAGCGCGGCCCATATGAGATCCCTAGGCACTCGATCGAATGCTTTCTCGAGGTCGATAAATACCATGTGTAAATCCTTAGACGAATCTCGGTGCTTTTCCAGTATAATTCGTAGGCTTTGGATAGCGTCCACCGTCGATCTTCCTTCAACAAATCCACACTGGCTATTATCGAGCTTTATTACTTGCCGAAGACGTTCGTTTAAGACTCTTTCGACGATTTTCATTGTGTGTGACATAAGCTTGATTGAACGGTAGTTGTTGCATTCTCGAGTGTCGCCTTTTCCTTTGTATAATGGAACCAAGAAGCTACTTCTCCATTGATTCGGCATAGGTTGTCCACATTTTAATTTATTTAAAAGTTTCGATAGCCAAACGCTGCCGATCCCCTCCATCTTCAACCAAAACTCTGATGGAATGCTGTCTGGTCCCGCCGCTTTCCCCCGCTTCATTTTTCCAATTGCTATACTTATTTCTTCGAATAGACCAGCTGTCGGCACGATATCACGTGGAAACTGTTTGTTAAGCAACTCCTTGCAGTATTCAAGCCACCGGTCACAAATTTCCTTTTCATTTGTTAGTAAGCGACCGTCTGCGTTTTTGATGTATTTCGGCGAGGTTATTTCCATTGAATTTTTTCTCCTCTGTGCAGTGAGCTTAAAAATATTTGGCATTTTAGTACTGTACGACGTTTGAACTTCTTGGATAGCTTGTCTTCTATCCGCCGATCGTGAGGATATTTGTTCCAACTCCTTGGAAAGGTTTTCCGCTGCTGCCGCTCGAGTTCGAGCCAGGACTTTCTTTGCGAACTTTTTAAGACGCTCGTATTCAAGAGCCAGTCGAGCTTTTTCGATATCGTCGCTCCGATCGCATTTTGTCCACGCTTGGAGTGCACTCTTCTTGTCGGCGACAGCTCGTTTGGTTTCGTCATTCCACCACCGTGTTTCTTTGCCGACGTAATGGTATTTCGATATAGTCCCCAGATGGGACTTTGCGAGTGTTATGCATTCCTCGTGCATGCTGTTCCACATTTCTTGCGGGCTAAGTGAGTCTGCTATACCATTTATATTTTGAAGTACTTCTTTAGCCAGTGCGATAAATCTTGCGCTTCGTTCCTTCGATAAATTATACCACCGGATTTTTGGCTTTCCAAACGATGCCCGTGTTTTCGGTGGTTCCGCCGTGAAAAATTCTGTAATGAGCAGACGGTGTTGGCTTACTAGCGATTCTCCAAGTATTACTTTACAGTCCTTAACACGGTTTCTCATCGACATTTTGCAGAGGTGATAATCTATTTGCGTTTCGTGGCCTCCGCTGATATAGGTGATGAGATGTCGTTGATGTTTAATAAACATTGTATTTAAGACGGTTAAGCCGTACGCCCTACACGCTACAAGGATGTCTTCGCCAGCTGAATTTCTGGTTCCAAAGCCTTTACCGCCGTGGCAGTCCTCATAATCAACATTTGTTTCTCCGACGTGGCCATTTAAATCTCCCCCTACGAAGAGCATCTCATCGATAGGTATATTTCTAAGCAAATTACCGAACACTGACCAAAATTTATCTTTTTCCGATTGGTCGCATCCATTTTGTGGGGCGTACGCCCTAACAATGTTCCACGTTTAATTGTGTATGACGAGTTTAGCACTCATCAAGCGGTCGCTTATTTTCAAAATACCAACGGTATTGTTTAGAAGATCCGCTGCAACAACGATTCCAACACCGTTTCGTCCATTGACCGTTCCATGGTAGAATATCTTAAATGCCTTAGTTTTTTAATCTAGAAAACGCGCTTTATTTACTGTATTACACCACTTCGTTTCCTGTACGCACAGGATTTGTAGAGTTCTGCGACATATAATCGCTTCCAGTTCTAAACTTTTTGAGGTCATCGATCCGACGTTCCAACTTGCAAACCGAAGTTTAGGAAAATATTTTGGAAACTTCATTTTGCCCGCCCCCGGAATCCGTCGGGCTCTGACACAAGCACTTCTGCTTGCTCTGGGATCACCCGACGCGGGAACTCACTGATTGCATACAAACTTGTGGGAAAGTTTTAAGGTGTTAAAGTGTCACAGGCTCATTTTTGGTGTCATAGTTGCCTGTATATGATTGGTGTCCCATTTAGTCGCCTCTTACGACAAGCTGGGACGCACTGCGGCACTATTCTTTATCCGATGCCGCAGGGATAAATTTATCTTTGGATTACTAGAATATTTATTGAAATGCAGTAAATTTTGTACCTCGATTCACTTTTTAAGGATTAAAATACAATATATACATTTCTGAGTTACGACTTATAGTATAAAAAATGTTCAAATCTGCCCCCCCTGTCCCAAAAAAAAACTGTGCAGGAAGATTCCCGATGAAAAAACGGCTTAATGCAAAACAAAAATTAAGGAAAACGGCAAAATGTCGATGAGAAACCGTGTTAAGGACTGTAAAGTAATACTTGGAGAATCGCTAGTAAGCCAACACCGTCTGCTCATTACAGAATTTTTCACGGCGGAACCACCGAAATCATGGGCATCGTTTGGAACGCCAAAAATCCGGTGGTATAATCTATCGCAGGAATGAAGCGCAAGATTTATCGCACTGGCTAAAGAAGTACTTCAAAATATAAATGGTATAGCAGACTCACTTAGCCCGCAAGAAATGTGGAACAGCATGCACGAGGAATGCTTAACACTCGCAAAGTCCCATCTGGGGACTATAGCGAAATACTATCACGTCGGCAAAGAAACATGGTGGTGGAATGACGAAACCAAACGAGCTGTGGCCGACAAGAAGAGTGCATTCCAAGCGTGGACAAAATGCGATCGGAGCGACGATATCGAAAAAGCTCGACTGGCTCTTGAACATGAGTGTCTTAAAAGATCGCAAAGAAAGCCCTGGCTCGAACTCGAGCGGCAGCAGCGGAAAACTTGTACCAGGAGTTGGAACAAATATCCTCACGATCGGCGGATAGAAGACAAGCTATACAAGAAGTTCAAACGTTGTACAATACTAAAGTGCCAAATATTCTTAAGCTCGCTGCACAGAGGCGAAAAAATTCGATGGAAATAACCTCGCCGAAATACATAAAAAATGCAGACGGTCGCTTATTAACAAATAAAAAGGAAATTTGTAACCGGTGGCTTGAATACTGCAAGGAGTTGCTTAACAAACAGTTTCCACTTGATATCGTGCCGACAGCTGGTCTATTCGAGCAGGAAGTTTCGGACTTTTCAATCGAAAGAATAAGTATAGCAATCGGAAAAATTAAGGGGGGAAAGCGGCGGGACCAGACAGCATTCCATCAGAGTTTTGGTCGAAGATGGAAGGGATCGGCAGCATTTGGCTATCGAAACTTTTAAATAAATTAAAATGTGGACAATCTATGCCGAATCAATGGAGAAGTAGCTTCTTGGTTCCATTATACAAAGGAAAAGGCGACACTCGAGAATGCAACAACTACCGTTCAATCAAGCTTATGTCACACACGATGAAAATCGTCGAAAGAGTCCTAAACGAACGTCTTCGGCAAATAGTAAAGCTCGATAATAGCCCGTGTGGATTGAAGGAAGATCGACGGTGGATGCTATCCAAAGCCTACGAATAATAATGGAAAAGCACCGAGATTCGTCTAAGGATTTACACATGGCATTTATCGACCTCGAGAAAGCATTCGATCGAGTGCCTAGGGATCTCATATGGGCCGCGCTGAGGTCTCAAAACGTACCGGAAACGTATGTTAGAATAATATAAGACATGTACGGAAACGTGAAAACTGCGGTTAAAAGCTCTGCTGGACTAACGAGAGAATTTCCAGTTAATGTCGGAGTGCATCAAGGAAGCGTACTTAGCCCTTTCCTCTTTAACGTAGTATTCGACTATCTTTTAAAAGACTGCATGCGCGAAGCAAATGTAACGCCAATTCTCTTCGCTGACGACGCAGTTATACTTAGCGATAACGTCGAAGATTTACAGAACGCCTTATATTCATGGAGAAGCGCTAGAGAGAAACGGGTTTAAAATAAGTCGTTCAAAGACGGAGCATTTGACGTGCCCATTTGCGCATCCGTTGCGACCTGTACCGGATATAATGTTAGACGGAATAGTTCTTCCAAAAAGCACTATCTTTAAGTACTTAGGATCAATCGTTAACAGGGAAGCGAAATGTGACGACGACGTAAACCACAGAGTGAGTGTGGGATGGATGAAATGGCGGGAAAATTCGGGAATCTTTTGCGACCGAAAATTTTCACTTAAATTAAAGGAGAAACTCTACATCACGGTTGTTAAACCAGCTCTTATATACGAACCTAACTCTGAAGGTTAGGTACGGCATGAACATTGTAAACTTCAACAATTCAGCAACCTAATTTACACTTGTAAAATTGAATTTCTAATAAATTTTTCTGTAAATATGTCGTAAAAAGTCTAACTTTAATATCACGTAGAACACATTCTCATGGTTATAGCAAACAATAACGAATTAACCCCTATATAAATACAAATATAAAGATCTCATTTCAACGATTAAGGTGCTCTTAGTCGGGTTGGTGTTTAGTTGATATAGTGTACAAAGCAGACAAAAATTAACGAATTTCCAGCTTTTCCGAGTACAAATAGAGAACTACATCAGGAATTCTCGTGATATTCAAAGCTGCCTCGGTGAAACTTTTAAATATAACTCTTGTAGATTTTCCTGTAATCAATAATATAAGTAGAGAACTATTTTCTGCATTTTTTTCAAAATTTTATAATCAGTAGTTCTGATGATAATTGGGGGGAGCCAATTTTCGTATATTTTCTTAAATAACTTTAAAACTATTTACTTTATAATTAAAAGAAAAACCCTTACAAGAAGCCCTTTCATTTGACATGTCCTCCAAAAATTACATCGATTTTCAAAATTAATTTACTCGTATAAATAGTTACGCATAACTATCGGGTTTTCCCATAGGAATTTGACAATTTTGAATTTGTGAACGCACCCTTTCACTAATCACCAAACTATCACTGTCAATTTATTTAGTAAACTCAACATTTTCATCATGGTAAAGTACACGAATGAGCAACGTCTGCAAATTGAAAAATTTTCTACCAAAATTCGGAGTCGGTGACTGCAACTTTAAGAGCGTTATTTCCAATAACAAGGGCAATAACAAGTTTAGTGCAAAAATTTGAGTCTACATATTCGTTGTGTGATGTTGCCGTGTCAGTGAGACAATAGGTTGGTCGAAGTGTCGAAAATATCGCTGCCGTTCAGGCGTCCGTAGCAAACGATCTAAATCAGCCAATTCCACGGCTTTCTCGAGAATTGTAGAAGAACTGTGCCTACCACCGACGAGTACACACTCTATTGCACTCGTAAAACTTCCCTCGCAAACTGCAAAAAAAAACCACCGCCGCGTTCCACATCAAAAATTACCGCCGAAAAAACAGTGTGACGCAGGAAAAAAAAATCACACAGTGCGGGTTTCCATCTCCCCCGCTCCAGGTTGTATCGTACTGTTGCCTGCGCTCAGTCACAGCAGTGCTGTATTGTCATACGCATGGGAATTGACTGTGTGTATGTAACAACTGATGTATAGCGGGTTGTGTGTGGGAATTTTGTTGGTGCACTGTTTCGTATTGGTGTTAGGGCACAACACCTACAGCAATTCGATTCGGTAAACCAATGGCAACAACTTTTCACTTCACGGCCCTATTTAGTATATTTAGGTGATATGATCACAGACACTATTCTCTTTGGAATGAGATCCCTTATCCCTCACCGGATAAAGAGTACCAGACAAAAGGAAAAGGCGTGGTACGACTCGAACTGTAAAGAAGCTGCCAGGTTGAGAGAAATGTTTTTTCGGTTAGGAATGACTGCAATACCTTTCGTAGGTGAGGCAAAAATACTACAGTTTCCCAAAGGTAGTAAAAATTGTTGGTGGCTCGTGGCTCGACATTCCAGCTGGCAGCTCTTTGGCCAAAGCTAATCTGCTTGCTGCACATTTTTCAGCCAGTTCAATGCTTCCAGATTGTGCTTTGTCTCCGCCTACACTTGAGTGCGTCGAATCATCAATTGGACGAATAAACTTTCTCACTCGTGTAGTAGCAAGAGTACTTAAAGACCTTAGCACTCACAAATTCGCTGTTCCAGATGGTATATCTCCCCTTCTTCTGAAGAAAAACACTTTCCTCTACGATGGCAAAACCACTGCGTAAGCTTTTCCATCAATCTTACTCTTTAGAACTCTTTCCGAGCAGATCAAAAACAGCATTTGTCCAGCCCGTCTCTAAAAAAGGCGAATCTTCTTCTCTCTCCTCTTACATACCCATTGGACTTATGTACGTCCCTTCTTTCCAAGGTCATGGAATATTTCGAAACACGAAAACTTCTTAATGACCTGCAGTGCGGTTTTTGTAGCAAGAGTCCACTGGTGATTTGATGGCATCTCTCACCGATATTAACTGCATAAACAATTGAATTGGGGCACTATCAACAGAGTGAAATTTAATGCTTCCAAAACACAATGCTGTCTGCAGTCGCTAAAGTGTAATTCAAATACCCAGCCATTATCCATTCAAAATCATAAGCGTGCCATATTGTTGCACCATATTAATTTCTAATTGGATCTGACGTAGATCAAACACACATCTGAGTTTGCACTGATTGGCTGTGGCCTGTAGCTGCTGCTATTCAACGCCCTATTCAGTGTTCAGTTTTTTTCCCTGGGTTTCTGTTGAGGAACTTTTGGTTTAAGAGATTTGAAAAAAATATTTAATGATGAGTGATATCGTGGAATTCTTGTTTTGATCTTTTGCATTTCTTTAAATGTGTAGGAAATACCCTAAAATGCAGTTACAAAATTGTAAGTTTATTTGCGTAGGTTTTCGTCAGTTTTTTAATGTTACGTGTATTTTTCTAAATTTGTATTATGATATTAATGTGAAGTTAGGAACTGCGTGCATCGTCGGGGAAAGATAAGAGGCTTGTAATAACGCATATAAGAAGCTCGACTGGTTTCGTTTCTGGTAGAAGTGGGGATCATCGCTAAGACAAGAATGCTTACGTATACGAAAAGTGGTTTAAGGAAACACTTTCGCGGCTTGGTTCCATTTCTGTTATCGTTTTGGATAACGCACCATATCATTCGCGAAAGAAGAACAAAGCTCCATCGACTGCAGCAAAAAAAACTGACATAAAGATTTGGCTCCGGTCAGACAATATTTCTTTCGAGAATAATATGGTTAAAGCTGAGTTGTTGAGCATCGTTAAGCGTGATAAAATTCAGTACAAAACCTACGTCATTGACGATATTTCCCAAGATGCTGAACACAAAGTGCTTCGCTTGACTCCTTATCACTGCGAGCTTAACCCAATAGAATTGGTTTGGGCTCAAGTGAAAGGATTCGTGGCAAGCCACAAAAAATCCTTTAAGATGGCAGAAATAAAAACCCCTTTATCAACTGCAATCAGCAACGTTGACGCTGAAAAATGGCATTGGTGTGTCCAACACGTCGAGCAGGCGGTTGAGCCAAAAATGTGGGAAACGGACGTTTTTCGGAAGGCGCTGTAGAGAGTCTAATTATAAATCTAGATGAAATGAGCAGCAGCAGCAGTAACTACTCATATGAATAAAATATTTTGTTAATATTATTATTTAATAAATGGATTTATATTTAGTTTTGTTATCCTTGTTTATTTAATTTTAAGCTATATTAATCTTAATGAATAATTTTTTATGTTTTTGTTTGTTATTTATTTAAAAGGGATTGGGCCCTGGGGATACCCTTCAAAAACGCGCCTATATATAAATATATATAAATAAAAAATAAAACAAATTATGTAAATGAAAATTTCATTTAAAAAAAGGATGGTAACCCTATATACTATTCTTTCCGAGTTTTGCTAATTTGAAATGCATACTACGGAAACCCTGCAAGGACTTTTGTTGGAATAGCACCTTACAGAAAACAAAAGAGTGCGAATGAGAGACAAACATCCCTAACTTCCCTGTAGTGCCAATTTATTGTGGACAGAGTATACTCATTATAACATCCAAATATTCAAAACCAACGTACATCGGTACCTCTCTTTCTATCCTTATTAATTTTTCATCCCCCGCGCTGTGTGCAAACATTTGAATGGTGCTAATAACCCCTTGAGCGAGCGCCAATTATAAAAACAAAACTAGATTTCTATATCATATACAATTGTATAATGTAAAAAACTATGGGTTTGCTTTGGTTTGATTTATTTCAAAGTTTATTTTCATTTTTTCAGATCATTTTAAATAAAAAATTGTTTTTAAAAATATTTGTTTATCATTAATTTATAGTTTTTTGGAATGCATTCGTAAATGTTTCAATTTCAGTTCAGTAAGAATAAATGATTCTTGTTTAGAAAATTCGTCTAAGACTGCATGACTTTTAGTATTTTGTCTTCTCAGAACTAAAAACTAAAACTCTACGAAATAACCAACTCAAAACAGGAAGCTTAAGCCATCACTCAAACAACGTTCACCATGAATAAATTTATGTGAGAACTTTCAAATACATTTTTATTTATAGAAAACTACAAGAAGGAACATTGAGAAAAAGTGTTATGTCTCGCCTTATATGCCGCAAAATCGCACCTGAGCTGACATGGCCTAAAGTTTTATCTAAAAAGTTTTTACATTAATTTTCACACTAGAAGTTTGGCTTCTTAGTGAGCATTTTAGAAGTAATGCTTATTCTTGTATTTAAGTGAAATAGAATTCCAGAAGTTAGATCGAAAAAGTTCAGCTATTTTCATGTTACTTTAATTTTACACGTTTTGGGATAGGATTTAATGGATGGTGAAAACACATATAAATACGTATGGCAGTTAATTGTTTTGTTGGCTTTGTGATTGACTCAAAAATCGGGAATTTTTAAGAAATAAGATATCTATGACCGACAGTTTTTAATTTTTTCAATGAAAACAAAAAAAAAAATTATTGGATTTTTATTTTGCCTGAGTGATTCAAATGATGATAATGATTTTTTTTCGTGCACGTGGAGTATAATGATGTGTTTGATTTAGCTTTCCTTTTATACTTTAAGCAATGCGCTACTGGGTTTGTTAGAAGTATTAAAATCATATTTGAGGTTTAGAAGTATTTTCTTATTTCACTTTGCCACAAAAAGGTGGAATCGAAAAAGAAGTTTAAAAATGTATACATAAGAGCTTATTTTTGTACATAACAGACATATAGTACGAATAATGACAATGTGCTGACACAGTAAGGGTGCCTCCCCACTCAAGTACTTTACATGTGTTTTGGATCGTATGATTACCACTAGGTTCATTTTTTATTTAAGTATTTCACAGGTTTTTGGCTTGCAATTTAGTAGCCTCTGTGCTGCGTTTATCTAATCTAACTTGATTTTAGCTACTCTTTTTTCTGTGGAGCTTTCGGGTGCTGCAGAAAAAAGGGTAGGCGCTGAGAGATGTCAACCCGGCGATATCCTGTGTTGCAACTATTTTCTACAACTTAATGGACCAACGGCAGCACTCACATCCCAGAACGGGTAACTGGCTTTCGGTCTAACCCACCGGGGTAACTGCCCAACCATGAAAAAAAAACTAAAAAGTTCCGAAATATAAACAAGCCTCAGATACGGACGGATCTACTGTTGACAACCTATGCAAACAATTTAAGGACAAGGAACTTCGTATATGCACGTGGCATGTTAGGTCCCTTAATAGGCCACGTACACCCGAACAACCAGCAGAGACCCTAGACTGCTGCAAGACAGAAATCCAAGAAATGCGATGAGATTGGCCGGACAAGAAGAAGATCAACAACTGCAACATCTACTGCGGTGACTATTATCGACGGCAAATGCAGCGCATATTTGGATGAGGATTTGTAGTTGAAGGCAGACTTAGGCAAGAAGTATTGAGCTTCCGGCATGTGAACAAGCACATCGTAGCAATCTGCATCAAGGCTAAATTTGGCAACATTAGCCTGATATGCGTGCACACCCCCACGGAGGAAGCAGATGAAGACACTAAAGATGCCTTCTATAACCTACGAGCAATGCCCTAGCTACGACATTAAAATTGTCCCCGGCGATTTTAATGCAAAGCTGGGAAGAGAGGGCATCCATGGTAGTTCTGTCGGAAGATATAGACTGCAGGATATTTTTTCCGAAAACGGATTCAGGCTAACTGACTTTGCAGCGGGACGAAACATTATCACAGACATCTCGCGGTTCCAAGGGGACTTGGAGAACTCCTGATCAATCAACAGTCAACCAGATTGACCACATTGCGATAGACGCAAGACACTCCTCCAGTTTTATGGATATCTGAATGTTCCGAGGAGCTAACATCGACTCGGACCGTTACCTTGTTGTAGGCAAGATACGATTGCGGATATCCCGAACAACGCCAAGAGAAGCTAACATTGTGAGGAATTTCAACGTCAGACAATTACAATCGCAAGAGGTCGCCATATCTTCTTAATCGATCGAGTCTCTCTTAATCTCCTAAGAGGTCCCTTGTCGCCAGCATCAATCATTGAAGAACAGTGGCAACACTGCCAAAAGACCATCTGAGATGCTGCTACTGATGTGCTGGATTTCACTTGACCACCACAACGCAGCCCCTGGTTTGATGGCGAATGCAGGCAGGCACATTGAGGTCTATGAGCAGAAGAGGAGAGACGAACACCGGCTTCTCAGGAGGAAAAAGAAAGAGCATGAGAAGCGCGCGGCCGGGAAATCTTCAACATTATCATCATCACATTTGATTCGCAAATACAAGAGCCTCGGTTTTTCAAAAGTCCGTCTAATTACTCGCATACGCCGATGACTTTAACATAAAAGAAAGCAGCGTAATGTCAGTGGCGCTTTTTGCAATTACTGAGACGGAAGCGGCGAAAATGGGCTTAGCGGTCAACAAGGGCAGACCAAGTATATCCTGGCAAGCAAAAGGGACACCCACACCGACGTCGCGGACAGAACGGCACCCTCGACAGGTAAAACTTTGAGGTAGTTATGGACTTTATTTACCAGGGCTCCGCATAAATTCATTCACCGACACCAGCGCTGAGATCTTACAAAGAATAACTTTTTCCAATCGCTGCTCCTTGGCCTTAAAAGGCAGCTCTGCTCTATGGCGCAGAGGCATGGACATTATCAAAAATGGATAGGGGGTATTGGCTTCTTCGAGAGGACAGCTCTTTGAGTGATCTTCGGTCCGGTCAACATTGGAGGAGAAGATACAACGAAGGGTTAAGACTGAGGTGGCTGGGTCATGTAGAGCTCCAGTCCGAAAAGTCTTCGAATCCGCCCCCTTAGGGACAGCGTAATAGGGGAAGACCGAGACCCAGGTGGCCCACGCCAGTGAAAAGGGAGGCAGCTAGGAAAAAATTGAGCTGGCTGGAGATGGTTGTTGACCATATCCACTGCGAAAGTAAGTAAATCTTCTGTGGGAAAAACAGATTTTACTAAAAAATATATATTGATTTAACACATTACTAATACATACTACAAAACTTCACTGTCTTCTAACGAACTCCTTCCGCAAGTATTGTCTCTGTTGTTGATCACTAAAGAAGTGTTATTACGTAAAGACAAACTGGTAATCGTCTGTTGTTTTCGCCATCCTCGCTATGCCTAGCAATATGTTACACATGTGCATCATCATCATATGCATATAAATACTTTGAAGCGTTATGATTCCCGATTCCTGTTTCGTCTTGAAAATATTAGCCATGGATACTGTTATCACACTTATTTGGATTAGGGAATCGCTTACACTAAATTGTATACAATATTATTGAATCTATTTGCCATTAACTGCTCTTTATATTATATTATAATATTATACTGAGATGTCCTCCGTACTAATCTCTTAAGTCCAGATTTTACAGAGTTTGGAGAGTTCCCATCTTCCGAAGCTCACTTCAAAAATAATGATTCCGGAGTAGTTTCGCGCACTACGAGCAGATTATGGTTGATATAATCGTTCCTCTCCATTGTAAAAAAAAATCCAGATATTCGCTCTACCTATATTATAGTTATTTTAAGACCTATCTATCATCGAAATGCATGCTCTGTAGAAAATATGACTGCGTCAGTGAAAGTATTGAAGAAGATCCAAATTTATCGATTTCACGGCGAGCACAGTATTTGGGTTTATGTCAAGGCACATTATGGCATATTTTACAATTATGATTGTATCTGCACCCTTATAAAGTTAAACTCACTCAAAAATTCTGATAACGGAATGCACATATGCCATTTGGGTGACCAATTTTTACATAACATTTTCTTCAATGATTAAGGTTTATTATTCACTCAGTGCATATGTTTAACAAAAAAAATTTTTGCATATGGGGAAGTGAAAATCGATATGTAACTGTCGAAAGACCATTGCATCCATAAAAAGTCACAGTATGGTGTGCAAATTGTAACCGTCACCGTCAATTCTCAACGCTATAGTTAATTGTTAATCGAATTTGTTTTTCCTTAAATCGAAGATACGAGTATCGATGTGGAATACATTTTGTTTCAACAAAATGGTGCCGCAGCTCACACAAGACTACCCATTTTGGCTTTATTCCAAGAAATAATTTCGCGTTTTGATGATGTGAACTGGTACCAAGATCGTGTGAATTACCACCATTCTATTTATGTGGATATGAAAAGGTCACGTTTATGCAAACAATCCTCACACTCTTGACGCTTTAAAGAAGAATATTCCTCAAGTGATGGCCGAGTTATTGCGCCATATGTGTCGAAAGTCATCGAAAAATACTTTATCAAAATCAAGCCCTGTGAGAACTCCCGCGGTGGATATTTCAGTGTTGTTATATTTTATTCATAATGGCTAGTTCTAAACATTGATAAAATATTTAAATCAAACATGTGTTTTATAAAGTCTTATTTTCGGAATCTGACTGGACTGGACGAATGGAGCTCACGAAAACCTAATTATCATATTGTAAATACCATAGCTCATTTTTTAACAGAAAATAATAAGGAGGAATCGATTTTTAAGATGACATTCCCATGGTTGGAGATATTCGTACGGAAAGAAAGTTAAAGGAAAAGCTGGTAGTTTATGGTGAATAGAAGCAGCAGATTTAAAATAGATGATATTTTTTTATAAAAACTGCTAATCGGCTTTCCTGATAAGAAGGCGTATCTTCCTCTTCTGATATTCATTTTAACGAATGATACATGATCGATCAGCCAATGTAGATGATCTCTGTTAATATTTCTTACATCTTTAAATTATTCTTGCAGATGTTTTAAATGTCTCTAATGCATATATATGTGTCTAGCACAGCAGACTTTCTATTTCAGAGTTAGCGACACCTTAAACGTGTTGAATGTATATTTTTGCACTTTTTTCTTACTATCGACAGCAGTTCAATGCTAATTTTTAACGTACTCGTATCAGTAAAATGACCACTGATGATGGTGTTTTACATTCGAAATGTAAATGGTGTTTTGCGATAAAATCTTTCTGTTCATTAACGTTTACAAACAACAATTTCTTACAGGAACTTAGATTGGAATGAAAAATAACAGCAACGAATTTAAATGGGCGATCTTATAAGAATTCAGGAGTGCTTGTGAGCGTCTTGTAAGTATGAATCCTAGTTGAATAAAATATATCTATGATAAAAGTATCCACAGAATTTTTAGTTTAATTTCTAATCAAATGGGCTTTCTCAGTTGCATTCTCCTTAATATCAAAACCAGAAATCAGAAATTAATTGGATAGTAAGCTTGCGTCAATAAAACAAGCTTGGCTGTTGGAAAATATTCAATTTTACAAAGCCCAAAGAAGTTACGTACTTAATAATCCAAATGATACCAACGTGGTTGATTTGATTTGATTGTGTCGTCAACCATCTCAGCTATATCAACTATAAACAGTGCGTACAAGGAAGAATAATTCTAATACAATTTATTTAAATGATATGATCACGCGGTTAGCCGGCCACGTGGAATTAATAAATAAAGGCTCAAAATAGAATGTATGCATTGTAACTAAAGGGTGTATTTTTTTAAACCAAGTACTAACTTCTGGCATTAATATCTGCCAAATCAATTGTAAATTTGCAAACTGTTAGCATATTTTTTATTTCCCAGTCTTTTACTATGATGACATACATGCCTCAAAAACGTTACCAAATTTAAGAAATTCGATTCCAAAATTATGGTTCTGGGCACCAAACTTATAGAGCAATTGCACTTCATTACACCCGATAAATTAGACCATTTGAGACCACTGTTTGTCGTATTGGTGACCGTTTGCACATAAAATTTTCATGGCAGATGCAGTGGCATCGAATGGAATAAGAAGTGGGCGTACTTAAAGAATGCTGCATTCGTTCAGAAGGGTGTTGAAGAAGAAAATTCATCAATTCGACATCGTTTACAATATATCAATCTTCGTGCGTGTACCTTATGGAAAAATTTGCATGCAAAGATCCTAATTTGAAGGCTTACAAGATTCATAAAATTTATCAGATCCAGTTATGGTGAGCATATGCCCGAAGTTGTGTTCAAAAATGAATTGCTGAATATGTTCTCATGATGAAACATAAATAAATGGCTATTAAATGAAATTTATGTGTTTTTTCAAAATCAAAGTTAGTACTAGCTCAAGAAAAAAACACCCCTTAGATCGAAATTTAGATTTCGAAGCATATGACTCAAAATATTTTAAGGCCAATTGCCTATTATTTGCTGTTCGTAATCGTTTGACTTCAGTACAATCATTTTTATAACTGTTTCGAAGCACTATGAATTTCCGGCCAAATGCAAGAATCTTTAGAGTTATGTTGACAATTCAATTCAAATTCTAAAACCTTGATCCCGTTTTATGTGAGTACGCCGACGACTATTTTGATTTCAGGAACTCGAATACTTTTAGCAACAAAGGAATCAATATTAAGGGAGCATCGTGCATAACTAAGGGTTTGCATAATCCTATATTAATTAACGACAAGTGATTGTATTTAAGACGACAGATCGATTAATCTCCTCTTACTAGATAAACGAGTACTCTTTTGGCGCTGGCGATGGCGCCATAGTTAGCTCATTGGACTATCACGCAGAGAGTCTGGATTCGATTCCTGTCTGGGTCACCAACAATTTTCCAAATCGGCACACCCTTTCGGCGGGCAATGGCAAACTCCCGAAAGTAAAAAATTTCCTACGAAAAAGCTTCTAAGGAGTGCCATTCCGACTCGGCGATAAGCGGTAGGCCCCGCTCAGATGTGACAAAAATGAAAACATGAGCAACACAAATGAGTGTCAAGAAGCTAGGCCATGGCCCATACCGGGCTGCCAGCTTCACAGTGTTTTCTTGTTTTTCTTTTGGCGCAAATCAAAAAAGGAGTTGTAGCGTCAGCCTTTTGCATGAAAAAATATATAACATAAGTGTGGTTGGCAGCACCACATCTAGTCGATACCGACTGCCCATATTTAAAGCTGCAAGAAAACAAACTTAAATAGGAAGGAGAAGAAGTACAGGAATAAAGGCGGGGAAAAAACGACGGAAAGACGATCTAGTAAGGCGCTCAGAAGAACCACGATTCCTCGAGACAATTTGCAGAAAGTACCGGTTTTCAATTATATTTTGTTCGCTTTTATTTTACTGAATTAAACTTAATATATCTTAATCCGTGCGGAGTTGCGTTTTCTCTAAGAATTTCTCGCTGGATCCCTACATGTATCAAGTTTAATACAGTGACTTTACGGGTTAAATATATGTTTTCCCCACCGGTTTAATATAATATAGTAACTGTATTCTACATCAACTCCTTCGGGTAGGGGTCGAAATATACCCAGGGTAAGCATGCCTGTCCCAAGTGGCGACTGAAATCCACGCTCTGTATAATGAGTGTGTAGAGTATACATAGCATGCAATGAACGAAATAAAAATTATTGCTACCCCAGGTGGCAGACCAGATTTGCTGGAAGATCCAGCCTCTTTGGAGGTCAGCTCTACGGATTCTGGGGGTAGCCATTTATTGCATTTAATAAGCAAGTTTGCAGAATATAACGGGTATGGAGATCTCCACCACCTACTACATGTGAAATAGAATTCCGACGAACAACGAACTTCAGCGAAAACCAAAACCTTCAGTGAGAAAAATATCGCATTTCGGTACAGGCTCTCTAAAGGAATAGCGCTGCAAAGAACTAAACGAATAGTTGGAAAGACTTAAAGCCAACTACGAAACTAATAAAGGTGTAACTCAAACTAAAAATGTATCTGCTGTAAACTGTAACTCGTCAGGCAAAGCAACCTATGAAACCGACGAAAAGGACTTAAATCGTAAAACGGACTCGGAACTACAGAAACAAGAAAGTTCAACACTTTCCGAAGGGAAATGGGCCTAAACGTAATAAATACTCATTCCGAAGAAAAGCAAAGTTGTAAGCATCCATCACCGCCTCCAATCAACGTGATCGGGATTGTAGATTACAACAAACTTCAAAAGTATCTTGAAGACGTTGTTGTGATTTGATTATTTGAAGAGAAAAATTCAATGGTGCATTGAACAAAACGGAAAGGACAATACTTGTTGTAGCTAGAGTCCTTTCACATTTGCGCAAAAAAGAAGATATCGTCACTGACTTGAAAAACAGGCATTTTCAAATTCTTGATGCCATAAACATAGAAGAACGCGAGAAACGAAAATCTGAACGAATTTACTGCAATTGCAGTAAAACGCAGCCTTCATGCTTCCCTTCGATAAAAGCGGTAACCTTCAAACAATTTAAAAGGGATCTTAAAGGTGATAATCAAAATCGAAACTCTGCGTAAAAACTTAAAAATATTCCCTCAGTGCAAACGCTATCAAGGATTCGACCACACCCACATGTATTACCAGAAAGAGTCACGTTGTTTAAAATTCGCATATCGCCTTTCTAAAGAGTGCAATGTAATTAAGCAAACTTCTACCACGTGAATTAATTGTAACGGAGAACATCCAGCTAGCAATCGAAGTTGCAACGTAGCCAAGGAGTTGCAAAAACTTACTTTAAGTGGCGGGGTGAACCTGGGCCTCAATCAACAAGCTTCTCCAGCCAGCTCGATTCGTGGCTAGCTGCCTCCAGTTTCGCAACTTCCACTTGCGTTCGCCACCTCAGTGGCCTTCCTCTACTGCGTTGTCCCTCGGGAGGAGAGCGGATTCGAAGACTTTTCGAACCGGAGCATCGGCGTCCATACGCTCTACATGACCCACCCATCTCAGTCTTTGAATCCTCACTCTTCTGGTTAGGTCGATGTCGCTGTACAGTCTGTAGAGTTTATTGATGTATCTCCTCCTCCACTCACCGGCAATGCAGACGGGACCGAAGATCGCAGAAAGAATTTTTCTCTCGAAGCAACCAAGAACACCCTCATCCATTTTTGATAATGTCCCTGGCTCTGCGCCATAGAGCAGGACCCGGATTATTAAGGTCTTATATAAGGTAACTTGAGTTGTTCGAGAGAAGGCTTAACTAGTCAATTGCCTTCTTAGCCGAAAGAAGCAGCGATTGGCAAGAGTTATTCTTCGTTTGATCTCACTGGTGTCGTTGTCTCAATTCATAGCGGAGCCTAGGTAGACAAAGTCCGTAACTACCTCAAAGTTATACATGTCAAGGGTGACGTGCTGTCCGAGACGTCGGTGTTCAGTGTCCTTTTTGTTTGACAGCATATACTCATTGACCGCTAACCCCATTTTCTCCGCTTCCGTCTCAATATGTCAATATCAACGGCGTATGCGAGTAATTAGGATTTCGAAGGATTGTGCCTCTTGTGTTTGCGTGTGAGTTTTGCACTATTCTTTCAAGTATGATGTTAAAGAAATCGCATAACAGCGCATAGTCTTATCTGAATCCTTTTTTGAAATCAAAGGTTTCGGTGAGGTGCTAACAGGCCTTGGTGGAGCAGCTTGCATTCTCCATCGTCATCTGGCACAGGCGGACGAGTTTTTTTTTGCTCTGTATAGCTCATCTCTATAGATGCTGTCATACGCAGCCTTAAAATCGATGAATAAATGGTGTGTATCGATCTGAAGCACATGGGTTTTCTTCAGGATCTGCCGTAGTGCGATGTGGACCTTTCAGGTTGTTGACGAACGGCTTCAGGCGGTCACACAATACGGCAGATAAGATCTTGTACGCGGTGTAAAAAAGACTGATGCCTCTGTAGTTGGTGCTGTTCAGAGGGTCTCTTTTCTTCTTTCTTGAAGATCGAACAAACAATGCTGAGGTTCCATTATTCGAAAATACTTTCGCCCGACCACATTTTAGAGATGAGTTGGTGTTTGCTCCTTACAAAGTCATCGCCTGCCGCTTTAAAGAGCTCGGCGGGCAGGTCGTCCGCTCTAGCAGCTTTGCTGGATAACAGCTTAGATATTGCTATCTTTACTTCATCCATGTCTGGTGGACGGAATCGTTTGTCATCATTGTCCAGGTTGAAATGTTCATTCTGCCTGACAGCGGTATTTTTTTCGTCGTCGCCGTTATACGCGACTGCGACTCTGCTACGATGTTCCCTTGTTCGTCTCTACAGGCTTTGGTTCGGGGTTTGTGTCCGTGGCATGGTGGTCGAGTGAAACCCAGAACATCAGAAGCGGTATTTCTGATGGATTTCTGGCAATGTTGCCATTGGTCTTCGATGCTTGATGGTCTGGGGAAGTTACATCTTAAGAGGTTAAGGAGACTCGATCGGAAAAGGACTTGGCGATCTCTTGCGATTGTACCTGTCTGACGTCGAAATTTCTCACAATATTAGCTTGTCTTGGTGTTGTTCGGGATATCGGGAACTGTACCTTGGCTACAACAAGGTAGTATGGTAAGGCAGTAAGTCTTTTCCAACTTTTAACCATAGTATCATTGGTGAATAATGAGATGGAGGGGGCTCTCTCGCATTGCTAGGCGATGGTGAATACATACATTGCAATTATTATGCAGAGCAATTCATCCTTGCTGGTCAAATCCTTGATTTCTTTTAATTTGTCAGCTGAAATACTGAAATTTGCTAAATTGCAATGAATTTGAACTTCGTTATCAAATTCAGCTAATGTTGTCCGTGGAGGTAGTGCTCTAGACAAAGTATCTGCAACAAACATTTATTTACCCGTTTTCTAAGATTCTCTCAAGTTTTAGCATAAAACTTCATAATCTTGCTGAATGTTGTTGTAAAGACCGATATTTATTTTATCCATCAGTTTGTCCTTTTTTTACATTGCCAAGAATGCATCTGTTTGCCTCTTCATTCTCCTGCTGCAACTCACGTGTTTGTCCTCGAATGACCTCTAAGATTTTTGCGGACTTAACATTTTTTTTGAGCTTCTGATTTTTTACGTTGAGTAGTTTTCCTCGAATGCAATGGAAATTATTATGTAAACTACGAATAAATAAATCTCTTACAAGTTCATCTTTCTGGTCTTTCAAATTGTACGTCAGGCTGATATTTCTTGACGCGGGAACAAATCCAACAATGAATTTTCTTGTTTGTTTTGCTTTGGAAAGAAAATATTTATCGAAGATTTTAATAAGCGAAGATAGAGATGTTTTATCAATTTCTATGTCGAAAGATTCAAAGATTTTTAAAGATTCTGGTCCAATTAAGTGCAAAAGTAGTGCAGCGCCCTTCTCCCGCAGACTCAAGATTAGTTGCAAACGGATAAATTTTAAATTAGTTGAGCCAGTTTTTCCAGATTGAAGACAAGTTAAATTTTATTTAAATCTAATGGCAGAATGCTTAGAATTTTTTGATATGCTTTTCGCGAAAATATTTTTTGCTGGTAAAGATAGTTATTCTTACCCATTTTGGCTTTGATTCGAATCACTTTCGACATCAAATATAATTAGTCTTGTTTTTTTTACTTAAAAAACCCTATACCTGACACCATGTTTGATACTGGAAAACACAAATTTATTCAAGCCTGCCTTCTTTATTACCTTATGTTATAAGTCAATGAATCTTATATTACTATTATATTAATATGTGTACTCAACAAAAAGTATGCACATACGTTTATGTTTATGTTGTAAATACAGTGGCTTGCAGATAATTACAACACTTTTGTTTTCCATCAATTATTCATTGTATGAGATTGTGCATAAGACATGTTGCATCTTTTCTCATTTTTCTTTAAAACTTATTAAAATTTTCAGCAGAATTTATGCTGGATGATGCAAATAGGGTAAAGAAATTTTCAGTGTTTGTATAAACTTTCATGTCCAAGGATATTTTCAAAATTTAAGTTCCTTAATTGAATGTGTGATAAGTACCTACTTCTTCTAACATACTGCTGGTACTTCAGAGTTCACATATTAGTTTTGCGAGTGAATGTGCAAAGACAACTAAGCGCAGCCCTTGGCATTTTTGCAAAGGGGTGAAACTTCAAAATGATAAAGTTCCAATATTTTTCTTTGTGCTTATGTAAATAAAAAAAAAGTTTGCGCTTTATTTCTTCGTTTCACGAAAAAATATAAAGCGACTATATTTTCCTTTAAAAAAATAAAATTTTTTCTTCCCTCCATATTTAAAATTGTGTATATGTACTTTTTGCGAAAATTATATTTATTTTTCTTAAAACTGTGTATTTATTTGCATTATTTTGGTTTCATTCAATGATTTATCGGTTTTAGTAGTCTGTTAAAATGAATGTCTCAAATTTGAATAGATACTTTATTGATGGGATTCTTGCTCCAGCAAGGAAAACAATTAGATTCTGAAATGCGAGGACTCTTATAAATCCATATTATTAATATATACTCGTATAATGATGTGCCGAGGGTGCGTAATAAATAAAAAGATAATTTTGCCCGAATGACTGGGAAAAAGGAAAACACTTAATTTTGTTTTAACACTTTATTTAATAATTTTAATCACTTCATAATTTATTTTCATATTTATTATTACAATAGAAATGGATTCGACTTTATGTAGCTGACCCCATACCACTGGTGGGGAAGAAGTCAGTTGGAAGATTCAACATAACTTGAATGTGAACCACTTGAACAACGTTTGATCTACGTTTAATCGGTCTTGAGTACCGGTATTTATACCGAATAAAAAAACTTCCTTATTAACCCTAATAAAGTACAGAACATCACTTGTGGAGACCTTCTGTTTACTGCAGAAGTGGCTTCATATTCTAGTTCCTTAATATTTATGGACAGTATATTGAAGGCTTGGTTCAAAGGCAGTTTGCGGCATATTAACTTCATCAAGTGCTAAACTCTACCATACTTTACAAATGATTATTTAAAGCGATTGTACTAGGTGCTAAAACCATTATAATATAAGAATAATTAACAAATTCTGAGTAGTGGGGTTTCATCAAATTGTTAGCATCAAAATATTATAGATTGGTTGTATAACGTTCAACTGATGACTTAGAAATTGCATCCGAAATGCTCTAATAGCATCTTTATATATATAGTATAGTATTGTATATAAAGTATGTAAAAAAAATGCAATCTGATCTAAACTTCTTACCAAGTACACCCATATATGTTACCGACATTCTCAGTGAAGCAACTGCTTCCAAAAATTAAGAACTTAAGCTGAGTCACTCCAGCAGACAGAGATTGGGGAAAATATTTTTCTAATGTCTACGGGAATTATTATCGCCAGTATTATGCACAAATGGCATAGAACACGGCTAAAGCAGGTGTATAGATACCGATAGCATATAGTAGTCAGTGCTGGGATTGTAGCCCCTTAGCGTAGTAGAGCTTCTTGATAAATAAGTAGGTGCGGCGAAATAGAAACTAAGTATTAAGGTATTGTATCGTATCAAAGTGCTCTAACAAAAACAATATAGATGAGAGCTTCAACAAAATTGGGATAGATATTTTCAGCAGAATTCTTTGAAGTGGCGGGCAACATCTGATCGGAGATCCTAAAACCATTTATTGGAAAAGCTTATTAATTCTTTCTCCAAAAAAAAGAAAGGAAGAAAACCGAAAGAAATATGTCAATTATGCGTCCTCCCATCTGTATGCCAAATTAATAGCTAGAATAATATTGGTTTAAATATTCCTTGATTCAACACTCTACAAAACATACTAGCGGGATCCAAAGCTGGATTTTTTTACATCGACCAGATCAGCCACCGACAGTTCGAATCAAGATGCTTTATGGCGTACCATGCATTCAAGCGGTATTCCATACAACTCATCGCTATAATAAAGGCTAGCTTCAAATGTGAAATATGTACTGATTTTTATGTTTAACCACTTATTGCCAATCAAATTTGGAGGAGAAAGTCGAAGTAATATTAAAATTCATTTATATTGATCACATTTTGTGCAAAGGCATTTTAACTCCAGTATTTAAAAGGAGCAAGTAATGTAACCCACTCACCAATATTTCAGAAGAGTGAACTAACTTAAGTACACGTATTTAAGGACAGTTGAAAAAGATTATAAAATCCTATCCCCAAGTTGGATAGTTCAAACAAATTATTTGACTAATTTCGAGTACTTTTTTTAAAAATATATTGAGGCTAACATCCTATGTTACAAATCTAAGCATTTAGATATACATATATGACTATATACCAGTTCACATCATATAAAGTGTTTTAAAATTTACACCTAAACTGGATTGAAATGAATAAATAGCTTTTATGCGCTACCTATGTATTTTGAACTGATTGAGGTTGTTTCGTAACCAGCTGTTTTTTAATATTCTCTTGTATTTACTCTTACATTAATGTTAACTTCAAAATATCTTTCGCTGTGGCAACTATTAAATACTATACCCTACATATTTTAACCTACGGCTATGTCTGGAGCTCATTTTGACAACGAAACATCTATTAAAATGAACTTTTGGGGTTTTAATCACTTTCAGCAGATCTGACTATAAACAAAAGTTTCTGGGGTAATACCGCACACCCATGTGAAATAAAAGAGCTTCAGCATTAAGTATGGAAAGAGTTATTTTTCTCGCCAATATATTTAGTGAATATTAAAGTTGCAACAAAAGTAATAACAATACCAAGACCCCTTTTACATACAAGGTTTTTAATATGGTGACGATTCCTGGGTTAATGGCTGGCAAAAAATCATTCGAAAGGGTAGCCTTTCTGTTACAACCGTCTTATTCATTGCCATAGAATAATTTAAGAATGCTTGCAATTGTGGTTTTTATTTATTCAAAGGGCTAAATTAAATGATATATATACATAAGCAAGTGTCCAACTAATTCGATTTACAGAAAATGTTTTGTTTATTTTCAGAAGGGTTGTCTAGAAAACTGCAGAAATTTCATTATTATTTGTATGATGTATCATTGTATTGTATTTAATATTGAAGCTATTTATTTAAAAGCAAATATTTGTGTAATAAATGAGCAAAGTAAGAAAAAAGAGAGATAAAGATTTTTTCTGTGCGCCATTTCAACACATTTAATTAAAAGACTGCATTTAATATATAAACCATTTCTGATGAGTACTAAATTTGGTGCAAACATAATAGCACAACACTTTTTTTGTTTTTTCCACATTTTGTTCGCTAAACGATGTAGTTCTAGAATTGTACCTTTATTAGTTCCTCAAAATAAAATTTCTCAGGCTCTTAAAATAATATCTGAATTATTTTATGGTATGTCGTGTTCAGACAACCTAAAACCATCAAACGGCTTAAACGTTATTTCAAGACGGGTAGCAAAGATGTTCGCTCTCTCTTTATCTTCCTTTGCCTATTAGTTTTGCAATCTTTTATCTTCACTGGTGGCGAAGAGGCTTGAGGTCTTCGCAAACAATTGAATTGCTTTTTTGCTGTCAAGTTTTCAAGTACTCGCTACATGATTTATATTATAAAGTTTCTAATGGTCTTTTGTTATAGGTTACACAAATTATTTTAGCCTATTCTATATTCAGGAGCAGGAATTTGTTGTCATTTCTCATTGGATGTTCTTTTTTCTTTTACCATTTCATTTATTTTGCAGACCAGCGCAGTGATTGGTCGAGAAACTGTTGACTGTTCTAGAACTTGCATTGTGTCAGCTGCGCAATAATCAAGTGGTTGCCTTACCTCCGCGTCCTTGTACCGGTAACTGCATTAGTAATCACTTATTCATAAAAGCGAAAATGGAAAAAAGCATCTTGCAAACGCAGGAGACCGGCAGAATCCTTGGCGAACGCGTATCTTGAAATCTCTCAATTGAGAAATTGTAGTCTAGTTATAACATACAGAAATGTCTTAAAACTGAAGAATCAGAGTCGCTGTTGAAAAAATTAAAAAGACCTAGATGATACTAGCCAAAACTTGTGTTCAGTCCACCTGATTAAATTGAAATAAGGATAGCAATATCCAAGGTGAAATCAACGAAATCTTCTGGATCTGTTATTATTCAGTGCTACGGGATAGGACTTTGTAGGGAGCACACACTAACTCATTTCTCAATTCTTGTCAAAAGAGTGAATGAATGAATGAATGGAATCTCAGTCAACAAAAAGGAGATCCGCTCAACTACTTCAAACAGTAGAGGTATAAGTCGCCTCAAAATAGCATATACGATCTTGTCGTGATTGTCTGAAACTCTTTGTCAACAATCTGAGTGGCCATTATCAGGAAAGTTAATAACCGACTAAGACTCCACACTCGGACAGATCCTCAGGATAACCATATCGATACCCACTATCTTTCATTGATTTTAAGGCCGCATATGGCGGCATTTACAGAGCTACGAGAATATAAAGTCATGTTAGTACTGGCATCCATGACAAGTCCGTCCGTCTCCGCAGAAATACGATTGCGAACACTTGCTAGCTTCGATAAAGTCGGTAATGACTTAACAGAAACCGGTAATATTAGAAAAGTTTTAAGACAGGGTGACTTACTGTCTTTAGTTTCTTTAAACAATTTTGTTTTATTCTTTTATCGCATTTGTAAAAGGTGGTTAGAACTTTTTTTTGACTTTCCGTTGCAGTGAATTTAAAGTGGCTGCTCAATTTTCTTTCTGTTTGATTTGTGTTTTCTCGCGGAATTAAAGCAAATTGAGCTTAAACCTGTTAATTTTTAAATAATTGGAAAACGAGGCTCCTTTATGTAAGTATTCCCTTATGAAAAAAATTAAAATGAGATTTTGTATACCGTACTTTGCTGCATGACCTAATTCATACTCTTTTCTTAATCATCTCAATGAAGTCATGATATGGTGCCACAAAGCTTGTTTGACCTCAAGATAAAGAAATGGCAAGTCATTTCTTACTCCCGAAAGCATTCAACTAACAAACTAACGAACTTACTATATATCAAATCAAGCTGTAACTACGGTCACCTTCATGCAGGGCTTAAACGTTATATGTAATACTCAATTTCCGCGTGTTATACAATAATTAAAGGAGCGAACATTTCCCTTGAATCCTTAGAACCATGGACCATAGAGTTCTCTAACACTTACGTCATATAATCGTGGTGCATGTCGCCTATTGCCGATAACAAAGAAAAGAACTAAATTCATACAAAATACAAGTTTTAAAGTGCAAATTAAAAATGAAACGAGAGCCGCTGAAAATTTCCTTTTCACGCGTTCACTTATTTATCTAAAAAAGAAGGTGATCTGTTCCGTTTGGCTTTTTTTTTGTTTACATTACGACTAGTTGTCAGCAATGTTGCTGAAAGTGGCAACTAATCAATCAATCGATGTGAAAGTATTTTAAGCTAGGTATTGCCAGGTTTGGCAGGTCGGTGTTTTTTGTTCATTTCTTTAATATACTAACCAGGTATGTTTACTTTATTATGAAAACCATTTTCTTCTTCGAAGCTGTCTAACACAGATTCCTAAGATTCGCTCTGTGCATCTATTATTTCTGTAAAAATGTCGCGAATTCAACGATATTCTCTTTATACACCAAGTCTTTACCGACACCATAAACCGTTTCTCACTGATAAATTAGGTGGTTTTTTAACACCGACAATTTCTCTCTTTTTATCTAAATATCAACCGAACGGCATATGGTTTTAACGCATCACTATCTTGTAAGGACGTAAGTTATGTGAAGCTAATAGAACTCATTTAACTATCACCTGTCCCATGCATGGTTTTCCCTGTCATTCAATTTTGCTTTAAGATCAGTATTGTGACAAAACAAACAAACCATCTATGTTGAATACTCGACGGTTAACGAAGAAAACAGGGATAAGTAGTAGGTTTAAGGAATAAGAAGAAAACAGGTATAGGTAGTGGATTAAGGAATAAGATGTAACATAAAATAAAAAAGGTTGCCAATTGATAATATCCGCAGTAGTTTAATTAATATATATTCAAACTAAATATTATCAAGGCGATAAAGACATAATAAAATGGCAACGAAGTGAAAAGAAGAAAAGAAAACAAAAAGACAGTAAAAAGAAAAGAAAATCCCTCGTAATGGTTTTTTTTTGTTTTAGGTGGCGCTACAGTACGGGGTGGACCTGGGCCTCAGTCAACAAACTTCTCCAGCCAGCTCGATCCCTGGCTAGCTGTCTCCAGTTTCGCACGCTAAGTTGGCTGAGGTCCTCTTCCACTTGAGTGCGCCACCTGAGTCTTGGCCTTCCTCTACTGCGCTGTCCCTCGGGAGCGGATTCGAAGACTTTTCGGACCGGAGCATTGGTGTCCATGCGCTCTACATGACCCATCCATCTCAGTCTTTGGATCCTCACTCTTCTGGCTAGGTCCATGTCGCTGTACAGTCCGTACAGTTCATCGTTGTATCTCCTCCTCCACTCACCGTCAATGCAGACGGGACCGAAGATCGCCCGAAGAATTTTTCTCTCGAAGCAACCAAGAACACCCTCATCCATTTTTGATAATGTCCATGCCTCTGTGCCATAGAGCAGGACCGGGATTATTAAGGTCTTATAAAGGGTGACTTTTGTTGTCCGAGAGGGGGCTTTGCTAGTCAATTGCCTTCTTAGCCCAAAGAAACAGCGGTTGGCAAGAGTTATTCTTCGCTTGATCTCAGCGCTGGTATCGTTGTCTGTATTTATATCAGAGCCTAGGTAGACAAAGTCCTTAACTACCTCAAAGTTATATTTGTCTAAGATGGCGTTCTGCCCGAGACGTCGGTGTTGGTTGTCCTTTTTGCTTGACAGCATATACTTGGTCTTGCCCTCATTGACCGCTAAACCCATTTTCGCCGTTTCCGTCTCAATACTCGCGAAAGCGCCACTGACATCACGCTGCTTTCTCCCAATTATGTCAATATCGTCGGCGTGCCTCTTGTGTTTGCTCGTGAGTTTTGCACTATTCTTTCAAGTACGATGTTGAAAAAATCGCACGACAGCGCATCGCCTTGTCCAAATCCTTTCTGGACATCAAAGGTCTCGGTGAGATCCTTACCGAACTTGATGGAGCAGCATGCATGACTGATGCCTCTGTAGTTGGCGCAGTTCAGAGAGTCTCCTTTCTTGAGAATCGGACAAACAATGCTGAGGTTCCATTCATCGGGCATACTTTCGTCCGACCATATTTAACGGATGAGTTGGTGTATGCTCCTTACCAAGTCATCGCCTGCCGCTTTCAAGAGCTCGGCAGTCAGGCCATGCGCTCCAGCAGCTTTGTTGGACTTAAGCTTCGATATAGCTATCTTCACTTCATCCAGGTTGGGTGGACGGAATTGTTGGTCATCATCGTCCAAGTTGAAACGTTGATTCTGCCTGACAGCGGTATTTGGTCCGTCATCGCCGTTATACAGTCTGCAGAAATGGTTCTTCCAAATAATCAGCATCGACTGCGATTCTACTACGATGTTCCCTTGTTCATCTCTACAGGCTTCGGTTCGGGGTTTGTTTCCGTGGCATGTTATTTTTACCTTTTGGTAAAACTTCCGAACCTCATTCCTGGAGTAGCATCTCTCAATTTCCTCGATCGCGCGCTTTTAAAGCTCTTTCTTCTTCCTCCTGAGAAGCCGGTGTTCGTCTTTCCTCTTCCGCTCATAGAGCTCATGAGCAGCTCTGGTCTTTTTTGCAGTGCCGCATTGCGTGCTTCTTGCTTAGCTGCATGTGCTTGCTGGCATTTATCATCGAATCAGGGGTTTCGTTGTGGTGGACGAGTGAAGCGGCATCTCTGATGGCGTTTTGGCAGTGTTTCCAGTGGTCTTCGATGCTTGATGCTGGCGGCATTGGACCTCTTAAGAGATTAAGAGACACTCGATCAGAGCAGGACTTGGCGATCTCTTGCGATTGTAGCCGTCTGAAGTCGAATTTTTTCATAGCATTAGTTTGTCTTGGCGTAGTTTTGGCTATCCGCAACCGTACCTTGGCTACAACAAAGTAATGGTCCGAGTCGATGTTGGCTCCTCGGAACGTACGGATATCCATAATACTGGAGGAGTGTCTTGCGTCGATTGCAATGTGATCAATCTGGTTGACTGTTGATTGATCAGGAGTTCTCCAAGTCCCCTTGTGTATGTTGAGATGTGGGAACCGCGTGCTAGCCACGACAATGTTTCGCCCCGCCGCAAAGTCGATTAGCCTGAATCCGTTATCGGAGGTGGTGTTGTGCAGGCTATATTTTCCGATTGTTCCACCAAAGATACCCTCTCTTCCTAGCTTTCCATTAAAATCACCGAGGACAATTTTAATGTCATAGCTAGGGCATTGCTCGTAGGTCTTGTTAAGGAGCTCGTAGAAGGCATCATTGGTGTCGCCATCTTTCTCCTCTGTGGGGGCATGCGCGCATATAAGGCTAATGTTTTCGAATTTAGCCTTGATGAGGATTGCTACGAGGGGCTCGCTCACATGCCATCCCATCGCATTTCTTGAATGGCGGTTATGTCTGCTTTGCAGCAGTCTAGGGCGTCTGCTAGTTGCTCGGCTGCACGTGGTCTATTAAGGGATCTTACATTCCACGTGCATATCCGAATCTCATTGTCCTTAAATCGTTTGAGTGGGTTGTCAACAGTAAATCCGTCCATATCCGAGGCTGGTTGATGCTTCGTAACTTTCTTTTTTAAATGGCCGGGCAGTCATCCCGGCGGCACAACCCCCAACCTGGAGGACCAGTTCCATTTTTAATGCCCCTAGGACGAGGGGTCGGTTACACCGGAGCCAGTAACCCGTTCCGGGATGTGAGCGCTGCCGTTGGCCCTTATAGGGCTCGTCCGCCACCATCTCTTTTCCAAGACCCTGACTAAGTCCTGGAAATCCTTTCCGGCCTGAGCTCCAAATATGTCGGAGTAACCCGGATAAGGTCTTGTTTGTTTTTCCGACTCTTATCCTGGTTAATGGCGCAGGAAACTCGCCATTTGCCCCCTTCACTTCGCAATCTCTAGTGAGATTCCCAGATGGCCCCACGGGGAAGCCACGGAGCTGCAGGATGTTCGGCTGCAGAGGCTCATTCTCGTGATTTAAGGAACCAGCACCTGTCGGAAGATGCTACTTCTACGAGGCCTTATACTAAGCATTGCCATCCCTCGTAATGGACATGCAAAAAAAAAACATGCTTGAACAGTTGACCAATTAACAGCTCGATATGTATTCAACCAAATCCACATCCATCCAATCAAAATATTAGGTAGGACAGCAGTCAATTGCAGAATCTGTTGCTATACTGGAGGTTGTAAGTTTAAGTCACTATGTGAATGTAAAAGATCACCGGACTGTTCATAAGATGTGGACAAGATAACCATTTTGTAAAAGAATGTCACACTGATCGGACGAAACTGAGATGTTGAAGGTAGAGTAAAAGTGGTCATGTTGCCAAGGTTTGTATACGGTCATTGGTCGACAAGAAATCCAGCACAAACCGGCCTTCAACAAACTCTATCGAAACAGATGAAACTATAAATCAATACGGAGTACACCATATCACGGATATCTACAAAAACTGCCAAAGCCATGAGAGAGACAATCGAGCGTTACCACACGAGCATCGTAGTTGAGGGAAGACCGATTACGTTTGAAGTGAACTCTAGATCACCTTATACTTTGTTACCTCGAAATGAATTCGATCAACAACATCTCAAAGTTCATATTTTACCATCAACAGTAGGGCTTCCGTTTGTATACGTAAAAGGTATTTCTTCTTAAGGCATGCTATCAATAAAAAAAAACGATACTCGAAGGCATTTATATTGCGCCGAGCTGTACTGGGCCGAACTTGGATTATAAGATTGGGAATTAACCTTAATGAAATTGATCGATACTCAGCTCTATCTGCAACATATCTCATTAAAAGTATCTGTAAAATCAAGAATATAATAACAAAGTACCCCGAAATTTTTGAAGAAAGATCGGATACGTACTTAATTACAAAGTTTATCTTCAACTACGTAAAAATGCAAATGCAATCATTCATTGCGAACGAGAAGTACCATACGCCCTTGTCGATCGAGTCGAAAAAGAGCTCAACTCACTCGACAAAGATGGAAACATCACAAGGGCAGAGGCCAGCGACTGTCGTTCTTCACTGGTAGTTATTCCAAAAGCCGACGGTGGAGTGCTATGTATCGACTATAAAGTTACAAGTTCACACTCTGCTATTCGAAAGATTGATGAACTTCTAAGCAGCTTACACGACTATCGTTTCCTCTGTAAGTTAGATTTATACAAGGCATACTTGCAGATTCCAGTTGACAGCGAAATTCAAACCATTTCCACTTATCGATGCACTTATCGAATGAATCGACTATCATTTGATATTAGGACGGCTCCTGCTGAATTCAACCGAATTATTGACCAAATTTTGCGAGATATTCCAAAAACGGGATATTATTTCGATGACATCATTATACATGGCGAAATAAAAGAAGAGTGTGAGGTAAACCTGATCGCCTGTCCTGATCAATCACGGAAACATAATTTACATCTTAATCGAAAGAAATGCGTACTCTTTCAAGAACGAATACAATTCCTTGACCACATAATAGAATAAAATATAATATTCACCATAAAAAAAATAAAATCTCAAATTCACCATAAAAAGTTGCAGCAATAAAAGACTTACTAAAACCTACATCAGTTGACGAATTAAGAAGGTTCCTGGCAATGAAGACGTAGCAGGCACGTTTCATTCCGAACACATCAACCACTACAGTACCTCTGCGGCAACTTTTAAAGAAAAATTTTCCATTCAATGCAGGTATTCTATCACATATCATCAATGGTCAAGAAAGCCCGATTGCGTTGCCATCACGTTCCCTACCCTGGCCGAGCAGAATTATTCTCAACCAGAAAGAGAAAAATTAGCTATCGTCATTGCAGTCGACCATTTTTGTTTTGTTTGTCATAGATAATTAACCTCTTTTGAGAATTTTCCACGAGAATGCTAAACTGCCTAGAATAACATAGGCTCGCTTACAATGTTATGCAGCTATCTTATCAGGTTTTAGCTATGATAATTTCAATGTGGACGGTTTATCGAGAGCACCAATCAACCTCGAATGTCGAACGGACAATACAATCAACGACGAAATAGACTAAATACCATATGTGAGACGTGGATTTTAACAATCTCCACTCCAACCTTGACATTTAGATCTTTACGCGACGAAACTATCAAAGGTCCGAAACTTTCAATAATCTTCTAGAATTTACAATACAAAACAACAACACTGAGTAATCTGAGTTCACTTTGGACAAAGGTATCATATTCCGAGGATAAAGAGTGGTAATTCTAGAAATTTTGAAAAGCATCGTGATACAAGAGCTTCACCGTACGCACATCAGAAATACGAAAATGAAACAACTGACTCGCTGCTATGTGTACTACTAACAGCAATGAGGGTTACTTTGCACCAGAAGTTTCGAGATATTCTCTTCCAATAACGAGGAACTCCACTTCCCAACAATAAAACTCCAGCGGAAGAGTATCTTCATTGACAGATAAGGATCAATTTTGATGCAGTAACACCAACCAAATTCTAGATGCCCACAGACCGAAGGGCATGACAGCTTAGTGTAGGACAAGGAGTACAAGCCCGATTTTACGCAAACACCAAAGTGCAGTGGAAACTAAGAGTCATTATCAAAAAGTTTGGACTGTTGCACTACAAGGTAGAGTTGGATGATAGCTATAGACTCAATCAGATGCAATTAATCAAATGTGCTACCGCGACAATCTGTACGATTTTATCCAGAAAGTCTTGGTGAACCAGTTTCTATGTCCCGAGATCAGGGATCGCCTTTTCAAGACGTTGTGTGGTTGCAGAGGTGGTTTTGACCAGATAAAACAGCAATAAGAAACACAAAATCAAAATATTCGTAGTTTTTTTTAGAAAACGACGTGCTCCCCAACGTTTCAATGATTACGTAATGGATGGCAATTGAGTGGGGAGGACTATGAAAAAAACAAACAAACCATGTATGTTGGCTTATCGACAGTTAACGAAGAAAACTTACATATATACCACCTTGATCAAAAAGCATCCCGGAATAACCACCGTGCGGCGCTCCCATTGTTCCGATCTGAGTTTTGTTTTTTTTTGTTAAGTTAGTACGTACATCTGTTGTTGATATTTCCTCTAAATCTAAGCATCATAGCTTGACATTTGCAAAAGTTACGTAGCCAAGAGCACATCTATCTCTGTGTGTTTTAAAATTTTAGAAACGAATTCAAATTTGCCTCAACGAACATGTATTAAATTTTGTGTTAAAAACGCATTTAATGGTGCGCAAATGTGTTTCGGCAACGATTATCTAAAGAAAACGGTCGTTTACCAGTGGCACGTGCGGTTCAAAAGTGGTCGTGAATCAATCGAAGATGATGAACGCGTTGGCAGACCATCGACATCGAAAACCTACGAAAACATTGATGAAGTAAAAGAAATGTTGGTCAATAACCGCAAATTAACCATTAAAGAGATAGCGGAGGTTGTGTACATTGCCTATGGATCCGTCCAAGACATTTTGGTAAATGATTTGGGTTCCCGTTATGTAGTAGCAAAGTTGGTGCCAAAAATCTCAGTTTCATTTGTTGACGACAAATCTAAAAAGGCTGTGATCGATGGGTCACAAAAAGAACTTCCTGATTAAGATAACTTGTAGTACTTTTCGTCAATTATTTTTAATATTTTACTTAAGTTAAGGAGAACTTAGTCTAAAATTTGTCAAAAAAATAGATTAAAAAACAAAAAGTGTGAATCTATCTCCCCTTTCCGCCGAGAAGATGAGTGAAAGAAAAACTTGAAAAAAAGTTGCAGGACTTTTCCAAAAATTTCGATAAATGATATAAGTTGAACATGTTTCTTTTTTTCTTTTGTTACATAATCGGTATGTGAACTTCAATTTACTTTGGAACAATTTTTCAGTCGAATTTAGGTAAAGGAAATGTATGAGAGATTGTGGGTTTTTAATTAGTCTCGCTGATGGTAGTAAAAGAACAGGTAGCATGGATGTTTCAGTGATGAATCTCTTTTATAAAGCTTGTAATTCTTGTGCTTTGAAATGCAAGAATAATTCAATTCTGAAGTTAAATTCACGTCGATCTTACTTTATTTTAACGAAATTGTAGGTTATGCCTTTCTCGCAGTTCTGCCTTGTTACTGCTCCGTACAAAACTCTGGAGTGGAATTTTGAGAGCTTTTCAATATATTTTTATCACTTTCTTACTAAGAGAGGAGTGCACACCTCCCCCCCCCTATCGCACACAAAAGTTTATGAGACTCTCTGTATTTAACTTATTTAAAACCGCATTGAAGGTTGAAAAATGTTTGCTATTCTTTATATTATCCAGATAGTATAACGCGTTTTTTGAAATTTTCTTTAACTGTATGCCATATTAAAGGGTGTCGATAAATACTGCAAGCAATTTCAAAATACATACTCGTGTTTCTTAAAAAATAAATTGATTGTATTTTGTACATGTTTTTCTTAATAAAAGCCATGGGCGGATTTTAATCTAAATCGAATTACATTGATTTTGCATGAAGACCCATCATCTGACAAAAATTCAAATAGATAGCACCATTCGTTTATCAGTTATAAAAATTGGACACATGAACTGAACACCTTAAAACTTAAAAATACCACAAAATTTTTATTTTTGGTTTTCTAGTTAAGTGTCAGGACATCCCTATCAGAAAGTCAATAATATAAATAGTCTTTTTTAAAAAAAAACTAAAAACTACGAGTACAAGCAAGCGTGATTTATTAAATGAACAACTTTTTCTTCCTAATTTACCTTGACTTTTACATCTTTCCAGAGTGAAATTATTCGATCGCCAAAAATTACGCCTTAGCAGGGTCATTGTCTGATGGGCTGTGTGATGTGGCTCTTGTTGGAATCATGATCATGGAATGTTCTCCACCTTAGGCCTTGAAAAAATTTCAAATATTGCCTGATATTTAATGTCATCAACATAAGCCACAACTTCTTACTTATTCATCGTTTCGAAAAAGTATAATCCAATGATCCTTTTTGAGGTTACTTTACACTATACTATACTGGGTGGATTCGATGTTCAACAATTATTAGCTTCTTGATAGGAAAGTTTTTAGATTCCCTTGAAAATCAACAATGAAAATTTTGCGATATTTTGCGATATTGATAACTCGCAAACCAATGATGCTATCGATTAGAATTTTTGACAAATGAAGGGAGTTCATACAGGATGGCGGCCATTAGATTTAAACCAAAATTCCCTGCTGGCTGTCTATGTTATGAAAGAAAAATATTACAAAAAAAATAATTCTTTCTTGAAACTAGAGCGCTCTTTTGAAGTTTTGAAGTACTAATCGAAATCTGTGTATTAACATAGCATATATTGAACGAAAATTATAATAAAACATGTCAGAATCGTCTTAGTTATTCAACAAAAAGCAACAATTTTAGAGCCGTCAGTGCAGTACTATCTACGATTTCGTAAATAAAGCGGGTTACAGATCTGATTGGTCAAAACTTTTATGGGTAATAGGCTTTGTGATACAAAAACAAAATTGCAAAACAGGAGGAGGCTTATTCGCACTAAGCACTGTGTAAAGCGGTCAATTTTACTGTGCAATATTTGTTATTGCGCAATATTATTTACCTTCTAAACATTATATTTCAAGGTCTGCAATACCTATATTCTAAGAACTAAAATATGTTAGATAATTGTTGCGCAATAAAAAAAAATGGATCGTCTGTGGATAGTATGTTTGCAAGAGCAGATTACAGAAAATTCATTTTGAAATAATTTTAAAGCGAAACCATTGAGATTATGTTCAACGACAGGTCACGGAACGGAATTTGAAAGCAAGTTGTAGTAGATTTCGATTGCGAAATGTTATATCGCATCTCAACCAAGCGACATAAAAGTGTCAATTGTTTTTTAAATATCAAAGAGAAAGTAATAATTTTTATTTTAAACGGAAATAATAATGGATCCAAGGAAAGACGAACTCAATCTGGGAAGAAAAATTTACGAGGAGATGTCTAAACGGTGGAAAGAAACCGATATCATTATCCAGAAAAGCGTGCTTACAGTTAAAAGCATTGTTTTTTTAAATTAAATATAATTTCTTTTAGGTTTATCAAGAGGTTTCGGACAAATAAGGAGGCATTTAATTATATATTATCGAACGTGAACTTCCAGTGCCAATTATCAACAGCAGTTCCTCCTGTACTACAGTTGGCAAAAACGGTTATAGTTTTAGGAAGCCGAGGATTCTAAAATTCAATCGAAAATGACTATCTCATTGGAATCTGACAGAGTAGTGTTTCCAAAATCTCGTCAAGTGTACTGGAGAGATCGGAAAATAAACTATGACCGTGATGTACAATATAATATTCGGCCCTAGAAATCAATCACAAACGGTTCAACGATACTTATTTCTTATGAGGTACATAAAATATTAAAATAAGAAAATTAAATATTATTGGATTGTAAAAAAATTTAGCTCCAATTTTTTTATTTTCAGTTCGACTTTTTTATCTCTTCACGCTTTTCTTCCTTCATTTTCAGAATCCTTTCCTGAATATCTAGCAGTCTGTCTATTTTCTGATTCATGTTTGTTTGAAACGGCATTCCTGCCATTAGGTTGTCTTACAGTTAGAAAACTGTGGAATCACAGAAGGTGGAAACCTTTTCTTATTTTGCATTACGATAACTCAGTGAAATCGTCGAAATCAATTTCTGAATCCGCAAGATTTTGAGTTGTCTTCCAAGTGCTGTGTATGATCGAATGTCCTAACACTTCCGCTGGCTTAAATTATTTGCCCCCTCACGTTTTCCGGGAAAAACCTATAATAAAAATCATTTGTTTCGATATTTTTTTAGTAAATTTGTAACTCGACACCTTTCTGCAGAGTTTAGCATCCCTGATTGGTGGTCCTACCAAATTGAGTTTGTTTGCAAGCTCGCTCTACAATCTCAATGTATTTGTTTTTATATGGAGACAGTTTGGGAGAATATTCTTGGTCAAAAAGGGGTGGTCCATCATAAAATCAGCGATTAAGTTTTGTTTGCATTAAATTCAATTTGCTAGAAGACGTAAAAGTTCTATTCTATTTTATAATTACACTGGAACTTACTGGAACTTTGCAATTTCATTACCGAATGACATTTTGAAACAATGAATCCGTTCACGTAAAAAATGTACACGTTAACGGAACACATAATACTGGATTTCCTCACGAGTTATACGATCACGGATGTCTTCATACCAGTTTTCACGTGACGACTCATACGTTCATAGACGGTTAGCCCTCTGTTTGAATATAAGGTTTCATAAAATTGTATTCAGAACAAAGGCGCCAGATTTTCCAAATACCGTGTGACCCAAAACCATTGTATCTGATATTCTTCAACAGCCGCAGAATGAATTTGAAAAAAATTCTTTAACTTGAGCAGTTGAACTTCAAAAAATAGAACCACTGCAACAATTATTTGCGAAAAAAGCAATCAACATTAATTTGTTTGAAGGCCAAATGGGCACTCTTTGCATCGATTCAGTCCAAAGTAATATATTTATTCGTATATTATGGTACCAATATAAAAACTCATTAAATTAAGTACCGTCTAGTCGCAGAAAATTTCGAGAATCAGTAGGCTTAGTTAGTAATAATTTATTTAACAAATTTTCATTCATGTATTCATTCCTTTTATTTAACCAGTCTTTCGTGTATTTTTCCCTCTTTATTTGCTTCCCTTTTCGAGCCTACAAAACCAGCTTCCTCATCACTCAACGTATTTTTTTTCCTAAATTTACCCCTCAACTAAATGATTGTGCAATAATATTGTACTGACTGGGGCACCTAGAAAATAATATTGTGCAATATATATCCTCTTTAAACCTTATAATTATAATAGTTATAATTAATTAAAAATCATTTCAGAGTATAGTTTCTATTAGTAAAAAAAAGAAAAGTTAAAAATTAGATTCATGAGAGAAGGCTGCAAGGTTGTTATCACTGGCTCATCTCATGCATTTTTGGAGGCTAAATCAAAATCAGTCTGCTCTTTAAGGGCTGTGCCCAGTAGAACTAAGGCAATGAGAAGGATGAATGTGATGGGATTTTTGGTGACATAATTTATTGGAGTGCCTCTCTGTACACAATGTATGCTGCGAGAGTATGTTGAAATATCAGAAATATTATATAAATAGATTTTTTCAGAACAAAACTGATTTTTGAGATCCAAAACCACCATTTGCAGTGTGATTTATCAGTTGCGATAGCAAAACAAAGTTAGGCAGGAGCACTAGCTTCAAAGAAAATGGGCAATTTACGGGCAATATCATTAGGGCTAGAGGAATATGGTATGTCAAACTTCTCTTTAAGCTCAACCAATCTTTATCTATTCTTTAATCCTATTGAAAAGCTTTGGAGAATTTGGATTATGAATCTACATGGTCGCAAATCCCCTTTGGAACTCACACAAATATGCCGAGGATAGACAGTGGTTCACTTTAGTTCAATAACTTCATACAATATTTGTCGTTATTTCTTTCAATTTTAGGAGAACCAAATTATTAATTTTCACATAAGTGGTTGGATTATAACAATTTAAGCGCCCTTTGATAGATTTTATTTATTGGCGTGTTTTAGCATCGAAAGAACGTTTATTAGAAAAAAGTTGTGGTGGAACTACCTATCTCCGTCTTAGTTATTTACATCTTGGCATATGCTGTATGTTGTTGATCTTCTTCTCGGGTTTCCGCTGTAGTAGATTAAGTCCTCATCTTAAATATTATAATATAATTTTATCTTAATATCTACATATCTAGATAAAAATAAAGTAGTGTTTGAAGATCTATTTTTAGGGACAACAAAATACTTGATATAACACACAATGATTGTCTTAAAACAATTCTAGTGGTCTCTCTTAATGATTTGCATGGGGCTTACAATTTCGGGTATAACATATTACACTTTCAAAGTAGTAAAACATTCACGCACATTAATGAATGACACAATTTCCCGAGGGAGTGGTAGTGAATTGTTGAAAATAAATGCGTTTATTTTTGTTTTTCTATATTACTTTAACGTTAGTAGCTAGAGATCTGAGAAAAAATAAGGTATTTGTGAAATTATGTTTTCTATATATTTATTTTGACATCATCATGTTTTTAAAATAATATCGTTTAAGTGGCTGCTGGCATTTTTGATTCCCTTTTGGGCTCTTTTTATGGCATTTTGCATGGTTTTCTTCAGAACTTTGGTTTCTAGTTTGTGGCTTACATAAAATTATTTTAAATTATCGAGCAGAAAAAAGTCTAAGGCGGTAAAAATTGAGTGATACTGCGGGGCAGTGAAAATCGCCAATCTGCGATATCAGATGACCGGGAAACGCCTGCCTTAGAATGTTAGATGAAATTTACGGTTAACAATTCAATTTTAACACAAACTCAAATTCGGTTTGCCTATCATATAAATATAAATATATAAAAAGGAATTGAGACAATAAAACGCATTTGAAATTTGTAGTTGCAAGATGAAAGATGCACTCAACTTCTGGAAAATCTGCTACGGCGAGTAGTAAGTGGTAAATGTACCAGTGAATTCTATTGGGGTTAAGTTATTGAAACCCAAGAGAATTTATTTAATTTGACAGAAATAATAAAAAAATTAAATCAAAAGTTTAACTTAAATACGAGTATGTGACGACCACATTAATTTCAATCTCATACACCGAGGCACACGAGGTTCTCGACGCGAGTTCGATTAAGATCATGACTGTATATTATGAACTTTGAGGCGATATAGAATTGCAGCGGAAAAAACTAAGCTATATATAATGCTGCAACAGTTTAACTATGAATAATTGCTAAGCAACACCTCTGCACGTGGAACTTGAAAAGGATTTTTCAGCTATTGGCAATGAGATGACATACCTGAAAAAAAGATATATTGTATTGGGCTGGAAAAGTTACAAGTTTTTGTCTACGAGTAAAATAAGACAAACGGAGTGATCGTCGTAAAAATGAGCTGATCTGTCTTTTAATTGTGTTAACATCATGTTCATTGATTCCTACTGGGCAGTTCTTTTAGTACTAAAACTAAGATTGTCAGTTTAATTGGGCTGGTTGGTGATTTGCTTTCATTGGCGATTCTCAGGAATTGGAAGAAAGTGAGATATTATAATCATGCGCAGTGCGAATTTTGGCTGAACAAATAGGCTTCGTAATGCAATCTTGGACTTATGTACCATAGCTTATTTTATTTTTATGAAATGTGAGAAGTTATTTTTGTTAAGATCTGTTTATATTGTTAAACACTTAAGGTGTTATTTACAAGCTCAATTTGGCTTTACGTCGTAGATTGTTTATTTTACCGTAGCTTTAAATCGGACCGAAGAACTGCTCTAAGGACCCTTAAAAAGAGTTTTGAAGGGCTTTAGTAGATTTAGTAACGGTGATATGAACTTCGACGATGACCCTCTTTCTGTATGACTTTCCGAGATTGGGAAGACATTGTGCAAGCTTGATCGCGGCTCTGCCGTGGATAAAAAATTTGTACGAATATTAAAGTTTGGAATACTTATTCATGGTATATTAAATATTCCTTAACCTTTTCATAGAAGGAAATCATTGTATCTTAATTTACCTCTGGTGTAATAATTGATAAAGCATTCACATTTAACATATTAAAGCGCGAAATACTCGTAAAATAGTTACTTTTCAAGCGACCTGGTAGATTCGAATCAATTAATTGTTTAATGAGTCAAAAGAGAGGCCAACCACCAAAAGAGAGATCACTTTTTACAAGCTTTTTGTATATATGTCAAAGATTCAACAATTTATCCCCTTGGCGCTTTCAACAAAAAAAAAAACATACATGACTTTCAACAGTTATTAATGGTGTTAAGTAAGTTGGATGGTAACGATTAGTATAAGGCCTCGTAGAAGTAGCATCTTTCGATAGGTGCTGGTTCCTTAAATGACGAGAATGAGCCTCTGCAGCCGAACATCTTGCAGCTCTGCTAATAAGTCCTATTCCACGCCTCCCCGTGGCGCCATCTGGGAATCTCACTAGAGGTTGCGAAGTGAAGGGGGCAAATGGCGAGTTTCCTGCTCCATTAACCAGGATTAGTGACGGAAAAACAAAACAAGACCTTATCCGGGCTACTCCAACATATTTGGAGCTCAGGCCGGAAAGGATTTCCAGGACTAAGTCAGCGTCTTGGAAAAGAGATGGTGGCGGACGAGCCCTATAAGGACCAACGGCAGCGCTCACATCCCGGAACGGGTTACTGGCTTCGGTGTAAGCGACCCCTCGTCCTAGGGGCAATAAAAATGGAATTGGTCCTCCAGGTTGGGGGTTGTGCCGCCGGGGTAACTGCCCGGCCATTTAAAAAAAGAAAATTACGAAGCATCAACAAGCCTCGGATATGGACGGATCTACTGTTGACAACCCACGCAAACGATTTAAGGACAATGAGCTTCGGATATGCACGTTAGATCCCTTAATAGACCACGTGCAGCCGAGCAACTAGCGGAGGCCCTAGACTGCTGCAAAGCAGACATAACCGCCATCCAAGAAATGCGATGGGATGGGCCGGACAAAAAGAAGATGAAAAATTGCGACATCTACTACGGCAATTGCTATCGACGGCAAAAGCAGCGCTTATTTGGATGCGGATTTGTTGTCGGAGGCAGACTAAGACAAGAAGTCCTCAGCTTCCGGCATGTGAGCGAGTGCCTCGTAGCAATCTGCATCAAGGCTAAACATAAGCCTCATATGCGCGCATGCCCCCACAGAGGAGAAAGATGACGACACCAAGGATGCCTTCTACGAGCTCCTCAACAAGACCTACGAGCAACGCCCTAGCTATGACATTAAAATTGTCTTCGGTGATTTTAATGCAAAGCTAGAAAGAGAGGGTATCTTTGGTGGAACAATCGGAAAATATAGCCTGCACAACACCACCTCCGATAACTGATTCAGGCTAATCGACTTTCCGGCGGGGCGAAGCATTGTCGTGGCTAGCACGCGGTTCCCACATCTCAACATACACAAGGGGACTTGGAGAACTCCTGATCAATCAACAGTCAACCAGCTTGATCACATTGCGGTCGACGCAAGACACTCCTCCAGCATTATGGATGTCCGTACGTTCCGAGGAGCCAACATAGACTCGGACCATTACCTTATTGTAGCCAAGGTACGGTTGCGGATATCCCAAACTACGCCAAGACAAACTAATGCTGTGAGAAAATTCGACGTCAGACGGCTACAATCGCAAGAGATCGCCAAGTCGAGGAAATTGAGAGATGCTTCTCCAGGAATGAGGTTCGGAAGTTTTACCAAAAGGTAAAAATAACATGCCACGGAAACAAACCCCGAACCGAAGCCTGTAGAGATGAACAAGGGAACATCGTAGTAGAATCGCAGTCGATGCTGATTATTTGGAAGAACCATTTCTGCAGACTGTATAACGGCGATGATACCTCTGTCAGGCAAAATCAACCTTTCAACCTGGACGATGATGACCAACAATTCCGTCCACCCGACCTGGATTAAGTGAAGATAGCCATATCGAAGCTTACGTCCAACAAAGCTGCTAGAGCGGATGGCCTGACTGCCGAGCTCTTGAAAGCGGCAGGCGATGACTTGGTAAGGAGCATACACCAACTCATCTGTTAAATATGGTCGGACGAAGGAATGCCCGATGACTGGAACCTCAGCATTGTTTGTCCAATTCTCAAGAAAGTAGACCCTCTGAACTGCGCCAAACCTGCCAAACTCGTCCGTCTGTGCAGGATGACGATGGAGAATGCACGCTGCTCCATCAAAGTCGGTAAAGATCTCACCGAGACCTTTGATGTCCAGAAAGGATTTAGACAAGGCGATGCGCTGTCATGCGATTTTTTCAACATCGTACTTGAAATAATAGTGCAAAACTCACGAGCAAACACAAGAGACACTATTTTTCAAAAGTCCGTCCAACTGCTCGCATACGCCGACGATATTGACATAATCGGGAGAAAGCAGCGTGATGTCAGTGGCGCTTTCGCGAGTATTGAGACGGAAGCGGCGCAAATGGGTTTAGCGGTCAATGAGGGCAAGACCAAGTATATGCTGTCAAGCAAAAAGGACAACCAACACCGACGTCTCGGATTATGTCACTTAAATCATCAAATTAATCCTCTTTTGATTCAGTTTCCAGCTCTGTTCTTAAGCAGATTTCATTTTTTGTTTCCGACGTTCTGTGCTATGTGGTATTTTTCCAGAAACACTGAAAACAGCTGTAGATAATTATCGGCCTATATCTCTTTTATCTGTATTTTCAAAAATTCTTGAGAAAGGCATGAAATCGAGAATTCTTTCGTTTTTAAGTAGGACGGATTTTTTCAACAATTGTCAATTTGGCTTTAGAAGTGGTATGTCGACAGAAACGGCCTTGCAAAAATTCATCGGAGAAATTTATAATAATATAAATTTGTCCAAAAGATGCGCAGCTCTATTTGTAGACATAACTAAGGCATTTGACACAGTGGACCACTCTTTAGTATTAAATAAACTGTATAATGCGGGCTTTAGAGGGTTTATTTTTAACTGGTTTGCTTCTTACCTAGCAAATCGAAATCAGATGGTGAAGATCAAAGAGTCTTTTAGCTCGCCGAAATTTATAAATACAGGTGTTCCACAAGGATCGGTCTTGGGTCCTATTTTGTTTTTAATTTATGTTAACTCTCTGTTTAGTCAACCTTTCAAAGGAATAATTTCTGCGTTTGCTGATGATACTGCTATTTTCTACTCCCATAGCAATGATTTTAATATTTTTATGGATGTAAATCACGATCTTGAATTACTGAGATTATGGTTCAGTCATCATAAACTTGTAATTAGCATGAAAACTAAGTTTACCATAGCCCGAATTGCACACGTTTTTCTTTAATCTGTTGTTCACAGAATTCGATTAGTTTTGATCACAACACTAATTGTTGTGATTCCTGCTTCGATATTGAGTGTGTTCAACAATTTAAATATTTGGGTATTATTTTAGACCATAAACTTAGTTGGAAGGATCATGCTAATTATTTGAATCAGTATATGAATAGAGTAGTAAAGCAGTTGTACCACTTAAGTCAGTATTGTAATACAACTATCTTAAAGCTAGTTTACAATGGTTTATTAAAATCTAAATTCCAGTATGGGTTAACCTGCTGGGGTGGGGCATATTACTCTCACATCCAACCCTTGTTAATTAAGCAGAAACATCTGCAAAGTGAATCGTACTACGCATAGCTTAGAACTTTTTAGGAACCTCGAATTTCTTCCTTTAAGACACTTATACTGCTATAAAGTTTTAAAAATATTCTTTGAAAAATCTGGTTATTATCAGGTTAGAACATATGAAAATTATAACTTGCGTAATAACACCAGGAATTTTGTAACAGTACCTGCAATTAAAAAATTACACTTTTCTGGGTTTTATTCTGTTGTTGCACCTCGTCTTTTTAACTTGCTACCTGATAACATTAGATGTGAAAGAGTAAAAACAGTATTTTTAGTGAATGTTAAAAAATGGTTTTTTTCTTTTAATAACACGGATATTGAACAAACTTTTGAACCATTAACTTAACCTATTTGTAACATCTGTTTGGATTTTCTGCTTTATTTATTTCTTCTTTGAAACATACTCGTATTCAGTGTTTTTTTCCCCATCAACACTTTGAATTTAACATTTTGAATTTAATTTTTTATTAATTTATAAGTACACATTCGTCACTTGTCCATTAGGCAACAGAATGTACTGCATTATTTCATGTCTAATTTGTTTTGTGATTATATACTCGTAACATTGTTATTTTTAGTATAAGTTTGCAATGAAATAAATAAATAAACAAAAAAACTCATATTTATTCACTTGCATATCAGCTCCCGAAGCGTTGCCGGACATGGAATCAGAGAATTCTTCGTGTTAGGTGACCGAATGCAGTGACACCTGAGTGCACGGTATGGAGTGCATGATGACTGTGGGATCATAGTGTTTGTCGATGTGCATGAGCTAAGCGCGTGTTGCGAACTCGTGGGAAAAGAATTTAGTGCAATATGCTGTGTAAACATTTCTGGTGTTAACTCCTCCCGCTTTAAGTTCGAACGTCGTCGTTTGCAGAATTTTTTTTTTTTTAAATATGGAATTGATGCTATGGATGATGACGTGCCTGGTTTTTCTTCTGGTTTTACTGGATTTTTGATGTCTTCTACTTTGATTGATACTTGCGTCGGTTTTTTCGAAATGATCTTGATCATTGCAAAAATAATGAGTGGGATGAGGATTAGCGTTAGGCCTATGTTGGACATGAGGCTGATGATGTTCTGGGTACTTAGCAGTTGGATATGTTGTGTGTTGTTTACATTTAACTCTTTAAGCATTTCCAATGACAAAATTTCTTCAGTTAAGCCTTTGATAGATTTTGGCTGTAATATCGCTTGTGGAGGCTTGACATGTATTAGCTCGTTGGATCTGTAGACTTCTTTTCCTATCTCTATGGTGGAGTTATGAAATTGCACTATGTATCTCCCAATGATTTCCATTGTTTTGTTGTCAATTGTGACTGGTTCGTTGTATCTGTTCAGAGATAAGGTTCCTTCTTCTAACTCTTCGACTATTGGGGTATGCTGATTATTTATGGTGATGCAAGTAGCTGGTTACCTTTTTAACAAATTCGGTATACAAGTACTGTTACTAATGTTTACAATCTTATCGCTATTACATATGGTTAACTTATAATTCGTTTCACAATTTTTTCTTAATTCCAAATATTTTCTTATATTTAACATATTATTTACATTTACATTATATACATTTTAATATTTTTTCAAACGGTATTTTATTTATTTCATTTTCTTTTCTTTCAGCTTCTATGTTTAATTTTTCGCTTGTTTGATTTTTAGTTCGTGGCAAGCTTAATACGAGTATATAAATAATTGTGTTATAATTTGATGCGATCTTAATGTTAACAAGGTCAAGTGCCTGGTCTATATTCTCATATGGTATATTTTATTTTTTTAAAAATGTTTTAATAGTACTTATTTCTAGGTTAGATAATATATATGAATTTATTATGTTGGTCTTTGCCCAGTGCAAGGCGTACTCTATGTTGATAAATTCTTCTTTAATTATTTTTAACTTATACTGTATGTCTGCCATGGCCCATACCGGGCTGCCAGCGCCACAGTTTTGTTTTTTTTTACTGTATGTTTAAAACTAAACATTTTTTAAATTCTCATTGGTCTGAACAATTTTAAGTATAGAGTTTGTGACTTGGGTAAGGTTTTTAATTTTCTCTATTGAGAGCCTATTGATAACGACTTGTCTATTGTTATTTTTCAATATGTTGTTTAATTTTTCTTGTACAATGCGAAAGTCGTGGTGATCCGGGTTTCCAGCTACCCACTTCCAAGCGGTTCCAATGAAGTTCAACGATCTCTTCTATCGTTTATTCGAAGTAAGTTTATTTAGATAACTTTGGATCTGAGATATTTCATAGGAGAGGAGAGGGTAAAGAGGGTGATCGGTTGAGCAGTTTATCCTGATAACGTCAACAATTTCGTCATATAATTTTTGTTCTATGTCTATAATATGTATGATTTTAAAAGTTCCCTATTTTGATAGAAACTAACTCAGAGTTCGTGCAGTCTAATATACGTGTGTCGCCGAAGCATAACGTCAGTGGTTACCTGTAATTAAATTTAATTTTTGATATAACTTTTATGGACTGTTTTACCTGATACTGTTTTTATGGTTGTTTTAGAATTTTCTGCTATTATTTCTTTTCTATATTTGGATGATATTTTAGAACCTAATCTTTTATCAATTCTTACGTAAACGGTATCGCCAATTAAGTAGTCTTTTACTGGTTGTCTATTTTTATTATGATATTTTAAGTTATACTGCTGTTTTTCTTTTAATCTATCTATATTATTTTGTCTTGTCTTTTCATGCTGTTCTGGATCGTTAACATGTCTATTGAAAAATATGTCTTCTGGCCTTTTTTTTGTCGTTGAGTGGATGGAGAAATTATATTCATATTCCAGTAATTCCTTAAAAGTTATGGTTTTCTTATCTTTCTTAATACAGCGCATAATTTCAGTCAGAGTCGAATGGAAACGCTCAATCCGTCCGTTTACTGCACTAGTATAAGGTGGTGTGGTATAGACTCCTGCACCAAATTGGTTTTCTAGCATAAGTAATATAGAGGCTGGATTTATATAATTTTCGTTATCAACTTCATTCGTGGTACTCCGAATGCATATAATACCTCTCTTAATGGTTCTTTAATATCTTCTATTGCTTTAGATTTTAATATTCTTGTTTGGGCGTATTTCGAAAATTTGTCAATTGCTGTAAGGACTAAATTTCTTTCTGTGGAATAGATATCAATGTGAATAATTTCACCAGGATATTTTGGAATGGGAGTTGGTTGTAATTAGGGCTTTTGTGGATGACGATCGTATTTGTGTTCCAGGCATGTTATACATTTACTTACGATATCTCGTGTTTTGGAGTTCATCTTTGGGAAATATACCTTCTGAAGTAGTTTTTCTTTATTTTCCCTGGAATCGCGATGAGCTCGTCTGTATTCTTTCAGAATGTGTTCTTTTAGAATGTGTTCTTCCTGTTCTGATTCGTTCATTATGTCTTGGACTTTAGTTAGTATTATCTTTTTACTCGAAATATTTTTGGACAGTCGTCCATCCTCTCCCCTTAGGGGTTAGGGGTTTGGCAAGTTTCGCATAGTCCTTAATGAAACGCCTATAATACCCAGACAGACCTAAGAATGAACGAAGATCGTTCAGATGTCAAGGGTACAGAAATTCTTGTATTGCCCTAACCTTTTCGGGATTTGTTTTGATTTCGTTTGCGGAAATGATATATCCTAGAAATTCAATTTCGCTTTTAAAGCGCTTTTAAGTCGCATTTATCCAGTTGGATTTTGATATTTGCTTCTTGCAAAGTTTTGAAAAGTTCTTCGATATGCCTTATGTTTGAGGTTGGGTCTTTGCTAAAGATGATAATATCATCAGTGTAAATATAATAATTTTTGCCAATAAATTCTCGAAGAACATCGTCAAGAGCACGTTGAAATATTGCTGGCGCATTTTTCAGGCCAAAGAGGAGTCTAATTCGAATTTTGCATTATTTATAGAAAAAGCCGTTTTCTCTATGCCGGATTCTTTGAGACGGATTCGATGAAATCCGCTCTTCGAGTCGAGAACTGTAAAAATCTTGCTCTTTCCCGATTGTGATATTACTTCGTTTATTTCGGGAATAGGATCGCGATCTGTTGAAGCGTTAAGCTTACGATAGTCGATAACGAATCTGAATTTCCTTTCTCCTGAGTGGTCCATTTTTTTCGGAATGATCCATACTGGAGAGTTATATGGTGATTTGGATGGGCGTATAATATCATTATCAAGTAATTTTTGGATTTCTTGTTCTACTTCAGCTTTTAGTGCCATAGGATATGGGTAGTATTTCGAGTATTTTGGGGCATCTGAATTAGTACGAATTTCGCCTACTACCTTTGTGGTATAGGTTAGTTTTTCATTTGGTTCTGGTTGGAAATTTCTCAATCAACATGTTAATTATGTGTTTTTGTTCTGTGGTCATGTGGTCTGTACGAATATTGATAGAATTGACTGCTTGTGAAGGTTGTTGTTTAATTTTAATTTTTACTCTATTGTGTATTAGTAAGTGATTGTTTTTGGTATCTATTATGGCAGATAATTCCTAAAGACTATCATTACCTAATATAGCGTGAAATGATCTCAATGAGGGCATAAGGAAGAACTTTATATTGCAATTTTAAAGACCAAACAAGTTTAAAAAGGTATGATGTGTAACTTTTATATTGCCTGCTACGGAGTTCGCGTAAAAAAAAATATAGTTTGTTGGATAATGGATTAGAAATAAGACATGGCTGAATATAATTTTTATTCGAGCCCGTGTCGATAAGTATTTTTAATATTGCTCCACTCTCCGTTACGCTTTCGAAATATGGCAGCGAAGAGTTATTCAACCTAAAACATGTATATCTGTAAAGTCTTGTATCTGTGGATCGGAATGTTTTTCGAACTTTGTTTCTGAGTCTATGTAATCGTTTAATGTCTGGTTGTGTTCCGAATCAGAGGTCATCATTATGGCTGGATATTCTTGTCCGTTGTTTTGCTCTTGTTCGTAGCATATGCATATTCCACCTTGTTCCTGGTCAATATTTTGATGTGGAGCTTCCGTTTCTATATGGAACTTCCTTTGCTGCTTGTTCGGAACATGTTGATGTGACAGAGGTGGTGGTCGTTTTCCTACCATTCCAGTATCTTTGGGTCTGTTCATGTAGTTAATGTTTTCGGTTTCCATAGGTACTTGTGGTTTTGGTGCTGTTGGACGGCCTAGTGCATACTGGTATGCTTGATATTGGAAATTATTCTGTCGGTTCATGTTGGGTTGAGGATATTGTTGACAGTCCCCTGGGGATGGATTATTTTGTGGGAAAAAGACTGGTGGTTATGGTTGTGGCTTGTGCCTAGGGTTGTTTGAGTGTTGATTAGGATATGCCTTTTTTGGGTGTGATGGTGGTGGCTGACCTTGTTTATATTTTGACTGTTAAGAGCGTACTTGGTTCTGTAACCCAGATTCTCCAGCTTCAGGCACAAATGTAATGCCTGGGGCAAATCGGATGGTTCTCTTATGCCCAATAACCTAGGCAAATCACCATGAAGACCCTTAACAAATGTATCTAGCGCCTTGTCGCGATAGGTCTTTGTTAACAGGTTCATTGCTTCTGGACCCATATCCAGAGAAGAGAGTTTATTGAGAATAAGTGACAAGTGCGAATACACTTGCTGATAGAATGGGATGTCATTTGGTATTCGAGAGTACTAAAGTCGCGCTTATCAGCGTAGTGAAGCGCAAGGCATTTGAAGATGGCTCTCCAGTCGAGCGGAGTGTTGTAAGACTCCAGGGCTATGTCGGCGGTGCCCGAAATTTTATTTCTAATGGTACTCAATATTCAAAAATACTAAGGAGTCCCGTTAGTGGAGTCATATATTTAAAGGACTCGCTCTACGCTCTTCTTCCATGAGCTGAATTCTCTGGCGTTTCCTGAGAGTTCCCTAAGACTTCGCACTATATCTGAGACCTTGTCGAGGTCCGTGAGTTGATTTGCAAACTCTGGACGTATTGTTTGATCAGTAGCGTTAACTAAATCAGCGTTTGGATTCAGAAATCTGTTATCCACAAATTTTCTTAAAACATAACACTTTTCTTGACCTCTCTGTGAACTGTATTTATTTTATACTTTTATATTAGATTTTTCACTTAAAACATTTCTATTTTTAGAAGAAAAAAAAGGAAATTTTAATATTCAGATAATATTATTCTTGCAACTTATTTCACTATATTACTTTTTGCTCATTATGGTGGTAAAATATTTAAATCTTATATCTAGTCTTACGCTAGTACAATAATGATGATGAGGCTTATTCTTTCCAGATTGTGGGTGACGCGGTTGGTGAAACGTTCATCTCCTTTTCTTCCAATGGGCGAGTTTTTAGCTGCCGTGGCTACTGGGGGGCCCTTGCAAAAATGCGTTTCGTCACAACACACAAACACTCGCGGGTAGTTTTGAAACCACAGCTTTTTTTGTTCGCGACACTAAGCACTTGAAACGACTCTTGCACTACTTGACGGACTTTTACGGTTTTACTTAAACTTTTCCGCGCACGATAATGCTACTTGAGGATTTTATTCGTTTTTGAGATAGTTAAATTAGCTGTGACCCCACGTTGGGCGCCAATTAAACAATTATATTGTTTTTTGTTTTTTTTAAAAATATCGGACTAAGTCCGATTCTTTATTATACTCTCAATTCAAAATTATATTATGAACTAAAACTAACTTATTCTAAGTACTCATATTTATTCACTTGCATATCAGCTCCCGAAGCGTTGCCGGACATGGAATCAGCGAATTCGCCGTATCAGGTGACCGAATGCAGTGACACCTGAGTGCACGGTATGGAGTGCATGATGACTGTGGGAACATAGTGTTTGTCGATGTGCATGAGCTTAGCGCGTGTTGCACTAAGTGAATTTAGTGCAATATGCTGTGTAAACATTTCTGGTGTTAACTTATATAAAAGACTTGCGAAGATATAAGCGAAATAGCGATTATATGTTCGTAAACTATTCTACTTGTTTTTTAAATTCATGTTGTATACTAAAACTATTTTTTTTTCATATACGCATATATCATCATAATATATATAAAAATCTCGTGTCACGGTGTTTGTGGTCGCACTCCTCCGAAACGGCTCGACCGATTTTTATGAAATTTTTTGTGTTTATTTGGTAGGTATGAGAATAGGTCGTAAAGTATATTTGATACCGCTAGGTGATAAGGGTGTCCGTATCCAGAAAATTTTTTTGATGAACATTTTTTTTTTTTTTAGATTTGGCATAAAAAAATTACCATAACCCAAAATTTTCACCCCCCTTCCCCCACACCCCATTTTTAAATAGTGGTTTAAGTATTTTTGTATGGACAATATCCAAATAATTCAACCGTCGTTCATTTCTCAAACAGAACGAAGTTATTTATATTGTTGAATGACATATGACGCTACTCATTGACGTGAAGTGTCGCGTCACTTTGAAATTTCATTCTGAATTTGTTATGTATCACAAATCCACAACGCAGTGCGTGCAAAATTTTGCACGATTTATTTTATTTTACAAGAAACTGTTTTCAATAAACTATCAGATTATAAGGACCGTGTCTAAGTTCAACAATTAGGTCTTTTTGTGTGTGCTGTGCAGTGAACAATGTCATGAAGCTATAAGGGGCCCATTTGGGCCTTCGAACGAATAAAGCAACAAAAATGCGAAATAGTAGAGCAGAAATAACAAATGAGGAAATCCAACAAGATAACGAAAACGTGCGTGTGAGCATGTTGCAATTGCGTGCATATCAATCACAAGAGACGTGTCAATTGAATTCAAACGCTTTCAATTTCCTATTAGATTCGCATACGCAATGACAAACAATAAGTCTCAAGGCCAAACGATGTCCGTTTGTGGATTAGATTTGAGCACACCATGTTTTTTAAATGGATAATTATACGCGCCATATTCTCGCGTAGACAAACTATCGAGCTTATGTGTGTTGCCTGGACACGGATTGAAAAAAAAAATCCTATACTCAATCGCTCTTCGAAATTAATACCGATTTGTTTTTTTCCATTTTTCTAGTTCACGATAATATATATATTACTTTTTTCACATTTACATTTAACTTTTAGGAGATCAAACAATGAATATATTATTTACGTTAATGAAATATGGTACATTGAATTAAGAAAATAAGTGGTTGGTGTTTTTTTTTATCGGCGGTCATCGCCTACAGCGCTCCATTCCTCTTTCTGTCATAGATCTCATCCCCACATATCCCTTTGATATTAACCAAAGAATAAACCGTCATCATACTCGTGCTCAGGAAGACACTTTCGTTCAAATCGTTTCATTTGTTTTATTTTATCGATAAACGATCGTTCTATTTTATCGCTCACATTCGATCAATTTTATCGATCGTTAAAACATTCAAACGCAATTACAATACATTCGTTAATTTTTTTTTAACAACCAAAATATTCACTAGAAATAATTTATATGGCAGAACAACGATTGCCGGGTCAGCTAGCATATGTATATAAGTGAACGCATATACACAGATTTGTGATATATGGATTTGTAGAATTACTCGGAATATGAGAATACTTACTTGTATCTGCGTATACATACGAGTACATACATGCATATATACATATACATATCAATACATATATGCACATATGTGTATTCATTCATGAGACTTGGTTTATTTAACTACTAGTAAAATATTGATTGAAAATTTTCTATTCCGAATAACTGGCTAAAATTATACTCGTAGTAATCGCCATAAAATACTTTTCACAGTTAAGGCTTCAAATCAAATCAAAAGCTTGGTAGATTTGTACGAACAGAAATGTCGCAAATGGGATTAATCAATTCAGTTTACCTCTATTTGGTTTCCAGATTGATTGAACCCGACCAATAGCACAACAATCCTCAGCTATGCATGGAGAATTCTATTTACTTCCTCAACTCGTTTGAAAATGCAAACAACATTACGACAATGTGATATGAACCAGAGTGCTTCACCAAACAAAATGTTCGTGCAGATGTGTATACGCAAATGAGTGCAATAGATGCTAGTCTTGAAGTCTATTTCTGTTCAATGCATTCGGTTGGTTCAGAAATTAACTGGCAATAATTGAATTCGGTTAATTTGTTCTTTAAATCGATTTCCTGGTTTTAGAAAACATAAATCTAGAAATAAAAGTTAAAAGTTACGAACTTTAAATTTTCGCTAATGGATTGCATGGGATAAGCTAACATTACCTAGGTGAGTTAGAGATGCCTTAATGTTGTGAGCTCATTGATTTCTTCTTAGTTTATTTAATTTTTCTTTGTTAATAAGTATTTAAACTTTAGTATTATAAATTCGACGGTTTCAATAATTATAGGATGGAATACTATAGGGGATTTCCGATTTCATACTCATTTCTCTTCAGATATTTACATTTTTTTATCATTTTTTAAATTATATCCAATAAATTTAGGATATCTGATTATTTTACAAAACTAATTCTGCACTGGTAAAGTTTAAAGAACCGACTGAAGTTCTTTGTCATACATATAATAATATTTTTCGACATGCAAGCACCTAGGAAATAACCCTTGGCAAGGATTAGAAACAAGCAGTAACTCAATTTCAGCCGTCATTTAACAGCATTGGAATGCTGACTCCTGATTTTACAAGGGGTCTGCGTCAACTTATAACTACAATATTTGTCGGCTAAAAGAAGGTTCGATAAGATAAACAGGGCTGCGTCTAGCTTTATTCTTCAGTGCAAAATCAAAAGTAACGTTAGAACGTGATTGATGTAAATTTCGTGTTAAAGTAGCCAAGAGCACCCTAATCCTATTTTGATAATGTCATTGCCTTTGCGTAGGGAGCTGGATTTGGGCTTTTAATTTCTTGTGTAGGGTCACTTTTGTTGTTCAAAAGAATCTCGACTAGTTAATTGCTTTCTTAGCCCAAAGAAGAAGCGATTACCAAGATCCTAACGCTGGCTCTGATGTCGTTATCTAAATTGATAGCAGAGTCTAGATAGACAAAGAGCTTAACAACCTCAAAGTTATATTTGTTAAAGGCGTCGGTGTCACATGTCCTTTCTGCTCGCCAGAATATACTTGGTTTTGCTCATGATGTCTGCAAAATCCATTTTCGCAATACGAAAGCATCATCATGCTGCTTCCTTCGAATTATATCAATATCATGCAATTGGACGGACTTTTGAAGATTGGGCTGTCATTCGCTGTCCTGAAATCGATAAATGGGAGGTATACATTGATCTGAAGCTCATGTGTTTTCTCCAAAATCTGCCGTAGTGTGAGTATTTGGTCGATGGTGAACTTTCCAGTCCTCAAGCCACACTGATATGTACCTATCTAGTTTCTCACGAACGACTTTAGGCGTTCACACAATATGGCAGATTAGATCTTTTTAGAGATGTTAAGAAGACTGACGCCTCTGTATTTGGGGAGGATAAAAAGAGTCTCCGGTGTTCGTCTCTCCTCTTCTGCTAAAGAGCTCTTGTCTTTCTATGCAGCGCAGATTCAGGGACTTTACTTCACCTTTGGTTCATCTGGGCAATTTGTCTGATTACCCTTTTATAGTACTGCTATCCAGCACTCGCGTTTATATTGACGACGAGCAGTAACTACCGGTTGATTAGAAGTAATATAAGCACAATTGATGTGAAGAAACAGCATTTGTAACATATACATACTATGACGTAACTTGAGTTCGAATTGTTTATCTGACCCATATCCTTGTCCTCAACCTTTTTGTCTTAGCTATATTTATTACCTTTTCGAATATTTTGTTGATGTTCAGAGTGGGATTACTAAAAGATTTTGAGCAATATTCTTGTCATTAATGATTCTATTGATGTTGGTACACAATATTCGAAGAGAGTTCATCAGTCGGTGACCATTCGTCACCACATTTTCGTCATTTAAATCTCTGAAACAGAGTTAAGAAATCGCCAGGTCATCATATTATTTTGGACCTAAAGAAAATTGTGGAAAGGAACTCGAATTCCAAACTGTGGTTTTGGCTACTGACCTGAAACGCCTCCTGTAGATTTTCGATCAGAAAGAAGTTGTCATTATCGACAATTTCCCTGGGATATACGTGTACCTTAATTCATGGATGGTAATTTTGATCTTTGTCTGATCATATTCAGGTTGCTGTGTTAACAGTCCGAACGTGACTGTTCCAAAACAAACTTATAAAGCTCTTTAATCTTATTGTATTTACGACCTTACGAGATATTTTGTCTTGAGGGCAGTATAGTTGTATGATACTACGCTGCGTCAATAACTGCGTTACAAATTGAGTGATATAATTCTATTTACTCATTGTTCGATTTTCAGGTTATATTTGTGTGTCGGAGAACAGAAGATCCAGATATGGGGCGTGTGTTAGAAACTATCATCTACTTTAAGACCGATGTACTCTGCTGACATTAACAATTGAAAAAGTCATATTGGGTTTCCACTGTAAGACTATTCAAACCTGCAAATTGCGAAACCGTCTTCATGGATGAACTGAAAGATTACCGGTGGAAATGTGTTAGGGCCAGTAGCAAACCTTAGAACTTATCAACGCACTTTGCCTGGTCTTTTATGAGGAAAGATATAGTTAAAGTGATAATGGAAGGAAGAATGATAGTTTACGTCTTTCTCTTTCAGTTTAAGTTATTGTGAAGCTATTTGTTGAAGCTTTTCTCTCGTTGGTGTAAATAAGGACTCCTTCGTTGAATGCTTCAAAAAAATGCTTAACTTTGGGGGACTTATATGAATTCATTGGTGCGAACCTTCCTTGTTGGGCTTTAGGACTCGCTGCCGTTTTTCCTGCAGTCGGTTAATACTGTTACCACACGACAATACCTTGAACTTTCTTCAAACATACAATAGGCTATATGTAAGAGTAGCGAATTATAAATTGCGTTTTGGAAAAAAATATCCATGTGAAAAGACAATCAGGAAAATATTAAAAATGATACTCGTATCCACCGAATTAACAAGCGGGAATAGCTAACAACTGAACTTTTTATGTGTGTAATAGATACAGATTTCTGGTTTTCACCGAATTAACAAGCGGGAATAGCTAACAACTGAACTTTTTATGTGTGGTTATAGATACAGATTTCTGGTTTCAACACTGGAGGATGATTCTAATGCTTATACCTTTAAAGCAGTACAGTTCTTTCCATCAAGTTGTGCCAAATTACTACGAAGGACTTATTTAATGTTATTAGCAATAACAAACTTTTCTGTGATTCGGTAATTGCCATTAAGCGATTTTCAGATCACCCCATTATTGTATCACTACAGCTCATAAAGGTTTTATAAGGAACTACCTATTTGAAATCACAATTTTTTAACTAAGAAAAAAATTCCAAGTCAAAATTTACTCCTTTCGTTTATATTTACTCAATTTCAGTAGCATACACGTAATATTGGGATTTCTCCAAATTACTCTACTTTGTCAATATTTCAAGCTTATTCCAATTTATTTCTTCCAAATTTGTGTCATCTATCTGTATACTTATCTTTCCACATTAATGTAACGAAGGTAAAACTATAAACGATTTGCTTTACGAAATAAATATTAGTTCACAAAAACTAAGACATTTATTTAAATTGAAAGGCATCAGTGCCGCTATCCCTCCCTGAACTTCTTGTTCGATTCATACATTCAAGTTGTCACCGTAATCCTAAATTCTATTTGCTGATTTGTTTGCGGAATTCTCGAGGGAATTTGTATTTGTTCGTATATGCCTTGACGATAAATCAACGAAGAATAAACAATCATTTGTGCAAATAATTTGCTATTCTTTTGCTTATTGATATAGCAAGATACATACATGTGAAGTTTACCTTAAGATTCAGATTTAAGAGTTTTGTATTCAAATGTTTAGGCGAATAGCAATTTGTGTCCAGATTATTTGGACTTTTATAAAAAAAAACTCACAAATATTATTTTTAAAAGGAAAATAAAATCTCTTTATTCACATAGAAAAATAATGAAAGTGTATTTATGTTTTATTTTTATTATCACCTGTAATTGTATAGGGCGTTTTATAAACCAGTACTAACTTTGGTTTTGAACAATTATTTGAGTTTAATCGGAGGCATGTGTGTATATTTTAATTTTCAAGCGCAACTTAGGGCATATGATCGCCACGGCTGGATCTGATGAATATCATCCGAGAGAAAAAGTTGTCGACCACTTTTTCAAGGATCAATCAAATCGGTATAGCGTTTTACCAAGTTACTACATACATATAGAACGTAGTTTATCTACATTCTCAAGGTCATTACAAAAACCTGGGCTTTTTGATAAAATAAAGCTGTTATAATATCTCTTAATTTTGTACATAGATTCAAATTTCGACGTTTACATACTCTTGTAGATTTGGGGACTGCTTTATTTTTTTTGGACTGTGGGCTATGTTAGGGTTGACAATGTATCTTTTGCATGTAGTGTGGTTTGTGTGCTAAGACTTATACAATTTTTGTTCCAAATGAGTCTATTGTTCAAATTCAGTTCGCCACTAAGATACTTACAGTTCTGTGCTACCTTAATATTTTGATTTTTGATTTTTATTTATTTAATATAAATAGGATATAGAATCATCTCTTATAATAGGTACATAATTTACTATCAAATGAGAAATACCTTACATCACAAACTATTCACAATTTGAATTAAATTATACTAACTAATTGAAATCAGTCAAGTCTTATAAAAATGAGTGTGTATATGTATATATATGAGGTGAAAGATACATATCAGATAGTCTGTGTTGACAAAAGCACTTATGAAGGGGCCTATTGAATTTGGAATTTGAAATACAAACACTGATTTTAAGTTGTCTAAATGTCTAATTTAATATTAACAAAGAAAATTATTACAAAACTGAGTTTGAATTCAAGGAAAAAAGAGAAGCAAAAAATTATTTTTAGAACCACTAAAATTCAAGTCTCCGTTAAATCTCTTTTTAAAAATGTTTATATAAAACTAAAATGGCCGCTTGACGTTTTTCGTCAGCAGGCAAAGAACAAAAAATGATGATGCCAAATACGCCAATTCATTCTGTGGATGTGTACACCACGATAATCGATTGTCGTTAACATCTCTCCCCTTCAGAGATTCTGCTGCCTTGTAGCTAATCACTTAATCTGGCTTCCCGACATCAAGAATTGCAAGTCGTGCTACTGGTCGGTCATGTAGTCCAGAAGCTTTTTTGACTGTTTCGCTGCGAACCAAACCATCTTCAGCCTTTACTACACCAACAACTAAGCCCATTAGCCAAGAACCTATTGGTAGATTCTCATTAACCACGAAGACAATATCTTCAACTTGTATGCTTTTCGTGCTTTGGAACCACTTTGTTCTCCTGGTGAGAGTTGGTTGATACTCCTTAACCCACCTCTTCCAGAAATGATTCGTTAACTGCTGACACTTTCGCCACTCTTAACGCAGAAGCAGGTCTTTGTCGTCAAATCTTCCTGGGGGTTTTCTTCCATCCAATGATCCTAACAAGCAATGATTCGGTGTAATGGCTTCACCATTTTCGAGCTCCACCGGAACATAAGTTAATGGCCAAGAGTTTAAAATGCCCTCAACTTCAATAAGCATTGCCCCTAGCGACTCTTCTGTAAACCTTTGATTATGCGTCACCTCCTTCAGAACATTCTTAATAGATCCTACTAGCCCTTCCCAGCTTCCGCCCATATCTGGTGCTGCAGGAGGATTAAAAAGCATTTTGTATCCGAAATCGTAAACCTTTTTTGAATCTTCGCTGGCTCTAGTTCATGAAAAGCTTCTCGGAGCTCCCTCTCGGCTGCTTTTAAATTGGTGCTATTGTCTGAATAAACCTCTCATCGGGCGATGAAGTTTCGGATGCACATGATGTAGGAATCTGATGACAAGCTGTGCGCAACCTCAATGTGGGCCGCTCTGTTTGTTAAGCAGGTGAAGAGAACTCCCCATCGTTTCTCCATTCGCCTACCAACAGATATGTTAATAGGCCCAACATAGTCGATACCTATGTAACTAAATGGTCGGATATAGGCAGGTAGTCGCGCCTCCGGTAATGGTGACATCTCGGGAGTTACTGGTTTAGCTTGTAGGCATCGGCATCTTTGGCACTGGCGTCTGGCTGATTTAACCAATGGACGCAGTTTGGGTATCCAGAATCTTTGTTTGATCTCATTCACTATTGTTTCTTGACGCTTATGATGAAAGTGGGTATGACACATCCTTACTAAAAGAAAGGTAGCCCGATTATCTTTGGGCATAATTATAGGGCGCTTAGTTTCTTCTTCGACTTACCATGCACTGTCAATTCTTCCTCTTATTCGTAGGACTCCACTGTCGTCGATATATGGTGACAGCTTGTAAAGAGGGCTCGTTTTCGGCAGTACCTTACTAACCAGCAACATCGCCACCTCGTCCTTATATTTTTCTTTCTATGCCATCGAATAAAGAATCTGGTCCACTCGCCTAAGCTCTTCCGATGTGAGTGTTCCCATTATTCTTGAAATTGCTCTTACTTTAGCTTATAAATTCCCAACATACCTCAGCACATATGCAACGCGCCTCTGCATTCTTCTTCAAGACGAAAACTGCTCAACCTAGACTAATGGGCCTCCTCTATTTAGGCTCGTTGTCATCAGATACCTAGCGCGCGTTTTTTCTTGGTTGGGTTCCACTGTTGTCGACATTGTTGGCCACTGTTGTTCATCCCTCAGCAAAAAGTCTGGTCCATTAAACCACCTTGAATTCTTACCAAACGTAAGAGACTTCTTCCATTTGGTTGCCTCATCAGCTACATTATGTTTCGTCGGGACCCATCTCCACTCAGTCAATTTCGTTCGCTTCATAATCTCCGCCACTCATTAAACATTACGAAGGGTTTGAACTTTTTAGCATCAGACTGCAACCAATATATGACATTCTTCGAGTCAGTCCACAGGTACCTTCGCTGAACTGTCATCTTATGTTCTTTAATTATGACGTCTGCTAACTTGGATCCCAAGTCGGCTGCTTGTAACTCTAATCGAGGAATTGATGTTGGTTTCAGAGGTGTCACTCTACTCTTGGAGCTTCCCAGAGAGCATGCCACCAAACTGCCTTCACTGAAACGAAAGTACACTACTACTGCCATCGCATCTTCGCTGGCATCCACAAACACATGAAGCTGAACTATAGCCGCCTTACTGAAGCCTGCTGGGAAGTAATGACTGGGTATCTGTACTCCTTCCACCTTTGGTATTAAAGCTCGCCAACTCTCCCAACTTCCTTGTAATTTAATCGGAATCTCATGATCCCATCCGATTGCTGATCTCCAAGTATCTTGCACTAAAACCTTTAGCTTCACCATATAAAAGGAAAGCTCCCTTTTCGTTGGAAGTCGATGTTTTGACATAATGTCCTCCTACATTTTAGAAAGTCGCAAAGAGAATCCCAAAATATCCTTCTTAGTGTTCCACTAAAGTCCTAGTACCTTTGTTGAATCAACGCCTTTTTCCATATTTGCCAGTATTTTCATGGCATTGAAAGACTATGGCTGCAATGACCGTAAAACTTCGTTGGGGTTTGAGAGCCATCCACGAATGTTAAAACAAGCCTTTGAATGAACGAACTTAACATCATTAGCCAGCTGGATGCCCTCTTCTACTGTATCGGCGCTGTCCAACATATCGTCGACATAATGGTGGTCTATTATAGACTCTGCAGCTCGTGGATATTTGTTCGCCATCTCCCCCGCATTTTTGTTTTAACGTGCTGCGCAATACTTGGAGAGCACGTAGCGCCAAAGGTTAGTACTCTTATAATGTAAACGTCCGGGTTTCGGTTGACGTTTCCGTCTCACCACAGGAAGCGTTGGGAGTGCTGGTCCTCTTCGCGCACTTCCACCTGATGAAACATTTCTTCGATGTCTCCCGCTATTCCCACTTTGTTAGTCCGGAACGCATAAAACACCTCCGTGAGTGCCTTCACTTCATCAGGACCTTTGAGGAGCATACTATTAAGTGAGATACCCTGGACTGAGGCAGCTGCATCCCAAACCATACGGATCTTTCCAGGCTTATTGTAATTCTTGACAATAAATGTAGGTAAATACCTAACCTGTGAATGTGGCCCTTGCATCTCTTGTTTGCTTAGCTTTCTGGCGTAACCTTTCTTCACCAAATTACTAACTTGATCCTGAATAACTAGCAGAAGAGTAGGCTCTTTTAAAAGTTTCCTCTCGAGGCATTCCAGTCTTCTCAAGGCCATCGCATAGCTGTCCGGAAATGAAACATTACTATACCGCCACAAGAAACCACTAACAAACGAATCGCCTTTCCTTTGCATTGTATTCTCTTCTCAAGAATCTTCTTAGCACGCATCTCCTCCGCCGTGTCGTAGGAATCTCCAACAAGTCCATGATCTTCCAAAGCATAGTGTTGCCTCACCATTCTTTCCAGTTCACGATCACAATCTTTGTACATATGGTATAACCCTCCTGTGTGTACTCCGTTTATATCGCCACCACTCAAACCCCAACCAAGCCTAGTCTTGATAGCAACCGGATCATTCCACTTTCCTTCCTTTGTCTTTAGACCCAGCGTCAGTTTTTGATTATTAAGTCTAATTAATATACCACACCTAGCATCCCTAAACGTCGCCAGTGGAATGCCACTCAAATACGGAAATCGCCTTTTTACAGTGTCTGCATGGACGGACTGCCTCAGTAAGCCCAGATTTTGCACAGTTCGCACCTCTCGCAGCCAATATTTCTTCTGTAGAACATCATCCCTATTTTGTCTAGAAGAAATCTGAAGTGGAACTACTTTCGACTTTTCCTCGTATCGCATTGTCTCAGCTGTCCACTTTAAACATAAAGGCTTTACTGTTCCCTTGAGCAATAAAACGTCTGCTAGGTTCTCCTCTACCTATGTTAACGAGGAGCCACTGTCTAAAAATGCATAAGTATCAACTAACTTACCATTACTGGTATAATCCGGAAAACTGTGTTAGACTCCTTTTCCTGTCGATGAGCATTGCACGGCTTTTGGCGATCGGGCTCCCTCTGCAGAAGGGCATGGTGTTCACCCTGATCTCTTCTACGACACCTAAAACGCTTTTTATGTGCCAGGCATATTTCGCAGATACCCTTACTTTTCACTATTTGCCATCGTTTTTCCCGTGAAAGTGCTTTAAACCTGCCACAATCTAGCAGCCTATGGTTTCCGACGCATTGAAAACATGTTCCATCCACTTTAGCCATAGTTGGTTTTGTTTCTTTTATCTCCGTATGTGCATGTACATTTGACGGTCGCTTCTCAACTCCTGATGTAAATGATACTGAGCTGAGCTAACTGCCTTTGCGACGTTAAATAGCCAGTCGCCAAAGTAACCCAAATGAAGTTCCTTAGTCCCGCGGAACATAGGCCAGTTAAGTTTTAATAACGATAGTAATTTATCTACCAGTTCCTGGAGTAACACCGGATTTCGTAGATGGTTTATCAGTCCACAAGCTTCAATAGTGCCTGTCAGACTTCGCACAGACAAAGCAAAGGTAACTAAGGTATCCAACGGCTCTGCCTTAGGTGATGGCTCAGCCTTTATTTTGGCCAACAGCATTTGCACAATATGCTCAGGACGACCGTACAGCATTCGGAGTGTTGAAATCACTTCTGGAACTCTTGATGGCAGAATGAGATCCACTTTAACTGCATCTATCGCTTTGCCTTTGAGGGATCTTTGTAGCCGCCACATGTTCTCCTCATTGGAAAACCCACAAATTCGAGTTAAATTTTCGAAGCCACTAATGAACAAGGGCCAATCTTCCGGTCTTCCTGAAAACAAAGGTAACTCTTTTGTTAGTATTTGCCTCGCAGATAACTGATCACTATTCAGTTGGTTAGTTGACGCATGTTGTCGCCATCGCTGCTGTACAACTTCTTCCTTCTTGGTATGCAAATCGGTTGCGTGGACGAGGGCCGTTCTTCTGGTTGGCTTTGCACCGGTTCTGTTACCTCAACCGTTGCACGCTTCACCCACTCTGAAGTTCTACTTTCCTTTTGGCTAAGAACCTCATCTCCAAATCGCTTTCCTCCTCTTGAATCCTCAGTTCGTAACGCTTTTGAAGAAATTCCTTTTCCTTTTTCTCACGTTCATCTTGAAAACGCAATTCCAGCTCCCTTTCTTCCTCTAGACGCTTAAGTTCAAGTTGCAATCGTCGTCTCCTGTTAGCTGATGATACTGCACTTCCACTTATGCTTCTTGCAGCTGGTATAAATGGCATTTCGTTAAAGTTACTTCGAACTCCAGATCCATCAGCGCACGGCTTATCCTTGTCGCCAACATCCTCGACACTAGCCGCCCTGTTTTGGACTGTTTTATTTAGCCCTGCACATCTAACGCATTCGAAGCTCCTACTTGCAATTGAAGCACCGACCCCAGCACATTTAAAGTGGTACCAATCTTTGCAAGCATCGCGTTGCACCATATCATCTTCACTGTTTCGTCTGTCGCATTGCACATAGTCGCTGGAATTCTTCTTGCTCCTATTCGTAGCCATTGATATGCCAATAGAAATTGGTGTTAAAAATAAAAGCTGATTTAAAAATTGGAAAAATATGGTATTGAATTTTAGAAATATTGAATTTGGAATTTAAAATACAAACACTGATTTTAAGCTGTCTAAATGTCTAATTTAATATTAACAAAGAAAATTATTACAAAACTGAGTTTAAATTCAATGAAAAAAGAAAAGCAAAAAACTATTTTTAGAACCACTAAAATTCAAGTCTCCGTTAAATCTCTTTTTAAAAATGTTTATATAAAACTAAAATGGCCGCTTGACGTTTTTCGTCAGCAGGCAAAGAACAAAAAATGATGATGCCAAATACGCCAATTCATTCTGTGGATATGTCCACCACGATAATCGATTGTAGTTAAGAGGGCCATTTTGCATACACTTTTCTTTAAGAAATATAGTACTTATAAAATCTTTGAATATGAGCACAGCTGCATTTTTTATCTACTTCTACTTTAAGGGTGCACATGTTTTTTCTCGTAAAGAATGAACATATTTTTTTTAAACTTTCCTCTCTGTATCTTTCTTCCAGAATTACTCGTATGTTGAATTCAACTAATAGAGGGTGAGTCATGATACGCGTGCATATTTTAAATGTACATGTTTTGTAACGCTTTGAGATGTAACATTTATTTAGTTTGAAAGTTTGTGGAATAAAATGTTGCACACAGCTCGGGCATGTTGACTACTACAAAGATATGCTCAGCCACGCAACTTGGCTCCGTCGACCGCCTGCTTATTCCTTTTCTTTTAGATTATTATCGACTTAACTTGGTTACAACGGTCATTCAAAAATTTCTGCAGCCCAATATCGTGGTAACAATATTTTCGGATGTGGTCCCCTTACAGCTATTGTTGTTGTGCCACCTTGAGCAAAAGAGGAAAGAGTGTTCGGCGGTATCCTCTACCGCAGGGCAAAAGTCCCATCTGACTTATGCTTTTATTACCATACGGTGCATATATGCGTTGTACTGTTGTGTCTAGAGAGATGCTGCGAAAGATATGTTAGTAGTTCACCTTATTATGACTTCGCTTCAGCTACGGGCTCAGCACGGGTATTTCCATCTGCACATAACCTCGTCGTACTATTTATCTTGCCAGCACGACAATGTTTTTTTTTTTCTAATTGCCTAAATATTTCGATTGGAGATTTCAATGGATCCTGAGGTTAAGTGCAATCAATCAAATCTTTCAGCATTGCCAGCTTTAAGTGGAAACTTACAACTAGTCTTCTGTTCCATAGCAATACTATTTCTCGAATCCGTACTAAATAAACTGAAATCTCTAGAAAGAAATAAGACAGAAACTCTAAACGCGCTCTAAAAAAAAGAATACAAAACACGTAACCTACTTACGAAAGTTATCTTTCCTATTAAGCAAAATATAAGGTTGTTCAATAAATTCTGTGGTTTTTTAAGGTTACTATCTTAGTGTTCTGGAGGTGACATTATGCTTCTTTTGTAAAAGTTACCAGACTTATGGGTAAAAAAGTTTTGCGGGTACGTTTTGATCTAATCTTCAGAACTGATTTGCCTTCCATCCAAATTATTTTGTAGAGAGCGATAGAGTTGGTAGTCAGAAGGCGCAAGGTCTGGATATTATGGTGTGTGCTGTATGACTTTCCAGCCAAATGAATTCAGTTCTTGTTTTGTCACTAAAGCTGTGTGTGGTCCGGCTCATGCTTAGCATGATTTTTTTGGGATGCAAATATTGTTTACTACTCTTCCCAAGAAAGCCTCAAGCGAGTTCAATCTCAACAAAGACTCACAGCTGTTTCTTTCTCCCCCATTGTGTCTTTGACAACATTTCCAGGGTTCCGTACATCCGAATGAAAAACGAAACCCCCATAGGATTCACTCGTGTGTCTGTCTGTCTGTCTGTCCGTCTGTCAAAGTCAATTTGCTCCGAATCTACGGGACCGATTAAGTTGAAATTTGGAACACATATGTCAACTCACCGTCAACACAAACGAGACCAAAAATCACTCGAAAAATTATCCTTTCAAAGCAACCAAGGGCACCCTCATCCACTTTTGATAATGTCCATGTCTCTGCGCCAGGTAACTTTAGTTGTTCGAGAGAGGGCTTAAATAGTCAATTCTTAGCTCAAAGAAGCAGCGATTGGCAAGAGTTATTCTTCATCTTCTCATAACTTGCAAAGGCGCCACTGACATTACGCTGCTTTCTTGAAATTACATATGTAAATATCATCTTAGTATGCGAGTAATTGGACGGATTTTTGAAATATCGTGCTTCTGGCTTAATCCTTTTTTGACATGAACGGTCTCGGTGAGATGTTTACCGACCGTGATGGAGTAGCGTGCATTCTCCATCGTCATTCTGCAGAGACGGACGAGTTTGACAGGGATGCCGAAACAAGACATTATTCTGTATAGCTCGTCTCTATATAGGTAGATGCTGTCATACGCGGCCCTAAAATCGATAAATAGATGGTGCGTATCAATCTGAAGCTCATGAGTTTTTTCCAAGATCTGCCATAGTGTGAATATTTGGTCGATGGTGGACTTTCCCTGCCTGAAGCCACACTGATATGGACCTACCGGGTTGTTGACGAACGGCTTCAGGCGTTCACACAATACGGCAGATAAGATCTTGTACGTGGTATTAAGAAAACTGATGCCTCTGTAGTTGGTGCAGTTCAGAGGGTCTCCTTTCTTGAGGATCGGACAAACAATGCTGAGGTTCCATTCATCGTGCATACTTTCGTCCGACCATATTTTAGAGATAAGTTTTTTTTATGCTCCCTACCAAGTCATCGCCTGCCGCTGTGAAGAGCTCTGCGGGCAGGTCGTCCGCTCCAGCAACTTTGCTGGACTTCAGCTCAGATATTACTATCTTCACTTCATCCAGGTGGCAGGTCGGGTGGACGAAATTGTTTGTTATCATCGTGCAGGTTGAAAGGTTCATTCTGCCTGACAGCGGTATTTTTTTCGTCGTCGCCGTTATACAATCTATAAGAGTAATCTTTCCAGATTCTCAGCATCGACTGCGACTCTACTACGATGTTGTTCGTCTCTACAGGCTTCGTTTCGCGATTTGTGTCCGTGGCATGTTTTTTTACATTTTAGTAAAAGTTCCGAATCTCATTCCTGGAGTAGCATCTCTCAATTTCCTCGACTGCGCGCTTCTCACGCTCTTTCTTTTTCTTTCTGAGAAGCCAGTGTACGTCTCTCCTCTTCTGCTCATAAGGCGCATGAGCAGCTTTAGTCCTCCTTTGCAGCGCCGCTTTGTATGCATCTTGCTTAGCTGCATGTGCTTGCCGGCATTCGTCATCAAACAAAGGGTTTCATTGTAGTGGTCAAGTGAAACCCAGCGTATCAAAAGCGGCATCTCTTATGGCTTTCTGGCAGCGCTGCCGTCTTCGATGCTTGATGCTAGTGGCAAGGGACATTTTAAGAGATTAAGGGAGGTTCAATCGGAAAAGGACTTGGCGGTCTCTTGCGATTGTAGCCGTTTGTCGTCGAAATTCCACAATATTTACTGGTCTTGGCCTTGTTCGGGATATTCGCAACCATACCTTGGCTACAACAAAGTAATGGTCCGAGTCGATGTTGGCTCCTCGCAACGTACGGATATCCATAATACTGGAGGGGTGTCTTGCGTCGATCGCAATGTGGTCAATCTGGTTGACGATTGATCGATCAGGAGTTCTCCAAGCCCTCTTGTGAATATCAAGATGGGGGAACCGCATGCTAACTACGACAATGTTTCGCCCCGCCGCAAAGTCGATAAGCCTGAATCCGTTATCGGAGCTGGTGTCGTGCAGGCTATATCTTCCGACAGTGCTACCAAAGATACCTGTATTCGAGGCTTGCTGTCGCTTCGTAACTTTCTTAATTTTTTCCATGGCCGGGCAGCTACCACGGCGGCACAACCCACAACCTGGAGGGTCAGTTACATTTTATGATACCCCTAGGACGAGGGGTCGGTTGGATCAAAAGTCAGTAACTAGTTCTGGGATGTGAGTGCTGCTGTTGGTCCATTAATGGCTCTTCCGCCACCATCTCTTTTCCAAGACCCTAACTTATTCTTGGAAATACTAACCGGCCTGAGTTCCAAATATCTCAGAGTAGCCCGGATAAAGTCTCATTTGTTTCGGGATTATTTCCACCGTTGATTCTATCTGGGGAATTCATCCGCTGTGCCATTTATAGTGCTGCTACTTTTGTCTGCCGATCAGCACTCGCACTTATAAGCTTACCAGGTCGAGTCCGGATGGACATTGACCAGTAGCCAGCGGTTACCACATGGAGGCACAATTGATGTGTAGAAGAAAGTTGCAACACTGGATATCGCCAGGTTGACAGCTCTCAGTGCCTACCCTTTTTCTACAACACCCATATATATATATATACTTATATATATATTTTTTAATTTTAAAATAAATAGTTTAAAAATTATTTAAGAAAATAGATGAAAATTTGCCAAATCTATACGGGCAAAGTGGAACCAGACTGGTTTTACCGTGATTGGCTGCGGTCGAGAGATTATTCACTATGAGCTGCTACGTGTATATGATTGCCATTGGATTGTAGGTATATAATTACTGGGTGTTTTTTTTAATAAATATTCTCAAGAAGAAAAATGCTGGGAAAATATTGACTATAATGAATTTTCTTTTTGTTCCAACTTTTCATATGTTTTAAAGTTAAGCTAGCCATTTATTTGTCTGAAAAAGTTATTTACAAATGTGTTTTATTAAATTAAACGACATCACTCAGAAAGAATGTTGAAATAATACAAAATAGTAGTACGAGGGCGGGTCAATAAGTCCGTGACTTTTTGAATTTCTGACCTCTTTGCTGAAACAGCAACACTACTCCTGTCAACAGGCATCTGTCAGTTGACTCCTGTCAAAATTTAAACTTGCTGCGTCAGTTAGTTTGTGTTTGACAGCTATTTTTATCAGACTACTCACTAATTTGAGGAGAAAATGGAAAAAAGTGAATTTCGTGTGCTTATTAAGCATTATTTCTTGCGAAAAAAAACCATTACCGAGACCAAGGCTAAGCTTGATAAATACTATGGGGACTCTGCACCATCGATTTCAATGGTAAAAAAGTGGTTTACTGAATTTCGTTGTGGCCGTACAAGCACTGAAGATGCCGAACGTCCTGGACGCCCAGTTGAGGTCTCTACACCCGAAACAATCGAAAAAATTCACGATATGGTGTTGGCCGACCGTAGATTGAAAGTGCGAGAGATTGTGGAAGCCGTAGGGATCTCGCATGGCTCAGTGGTTTCAATTTTGAATGATCACTTGGGCATGAGAAAGCTTTCCGCAAGATGGGTGCCGCGTTTGCTCACAGTCGACCACAAACGCAATCGTGTAACATCTTCACAGGAAGGTTTGGCGTTGTTTAATCGCAGGAAGGTTTTTGCGCCGTTTTGTAACCGTGGACGAAACATGGATCCATCACAACACACCAGAGAACAAACAACAGTCAAAACAGTGGGTTTCTAAGGGTGAATCGGCGCCAAAGAAGGCCAAGGTGGGTTTGTCAGCCAATAAAGTTATGGCGACTGTTTTTTGGGATGCACGCGGGATAATCCACATTGACTACCTTCAAAAGGGAAGAACAATCAATGGGGAATATTATGCCAACTTATTGGACCGATTCAATGACGATTTGAAAAAAAAACGACCTCATTTGGCCAAGAAAAAAGTTCTTTTCCACCAAGACAATGCAAGGGTGCACACATGTGCAGTTGCCATGGCAAAAATCCATGAATTGGGCTATGAATTGCTCCGTCATCCACCCTATTCTCCAGATTTGGCTCCGAGCGACTACTTCTTGTTCCCAAACCTGAAGAAATGGCTTGGTGGAAAAAGATTTGACTCCAATGATGAAGTCATCTCGCAAACAAAGGCCTATTTTGAGGACCTCGACAAATCATTTTTTTTGGAAGGGATAAAAAAATTGGAGAAGCGTTGGACAAAGTGTATAGAGCTCAAGGGAGACTACGTTGAAAAATAAAATTATTTTTTTGTCAAAAAATCTGTGTTTTAATCCAAAAGTCACGAACTTATTGACCCGCCCTCGTATTTAATTCTTCTTCTTTCAATAAACCACAAAAATATACGAGTAATTTGTTTAATAAAATGGAAATTAGCAAACGGAACCCTCTCCATGCGAGGTAAACTCGCATTTGTCCGCTTTTTGTTTTACTAAAGAATATGTATACACATATACTCGTATTTAAGATGTGCCGTGTGCGTTGAACAAGGTGTAAAAATTGTGAAATCCATCGATTTGACGGTAAGCACAGCATATGGGTTTGTCTTATGTCTCATAGTGGCATATTTCGCATTTAGATTTGCATTTACACCTTTATTAAGTTAAACTAACATATTGAGTAGAACTTTCGCCGAGCACAAAATTTTACTCAACTATGATATTATTCAATTAAAAAAATTAAAATTAAAATTTGATCAAAATCTAATTAATACACATAAATGTGTTCATTTCTCACTGTTCCAAGATGCAGCAAACGGTTATATAGATGTGCATTTTTTAGTTTTTGCGTTTATTCTTAAATTCTTCAAACCACATTTTCGCCGAATTGGTACTCGTACACTGACACTCCTTAAATGTAAAATATTTTTATAAGCTTCCTGAGCAAGACCGTTCGGTCTGCCTTGTTGGCTCTTAAGCAACTCAAATATTTTTAAGACACTTTATGCTGTCTATATGCCTTTTCATATTTCTGTAGACTAGTGCACGCAATGTTTGACCAATAACTCGAGTAATTTTAGCTTCCAATTCCTCAATCGTTTACGGTTATCCATTTAGATGTGGACTTTATACGGACCTGGGGGAAAATGTCTGTCAGCACCTATAGACATGAGCTATACAGAGCAATGTGCAGTTTTGGCATCCTTGCCAAACTTATCCGTCGGTGCAAGTTGACGATGGAGGATGTATGATGCTCCATCGAGGTTGGTACGAGCTCACCGAGACCTTTCATGTAAAAAAGGATTCAGACAAAGCAATGAGCTGTCATGCCAGTTCTTCAACACCAGAGGCACAATCTTTTAAAAGTCCGTCTAATTACTCGCATACGCCGATAATCGGAAGAAAGCAGCGTGATATCAGTGACGCTTTCCCGAGTATTGACACGGAAGGGGCAAAAATGGGTTAAGCGGTCAACGAGGGCAAGACCAAGTCTTCGTATATGCTGTCAACACTCAACACGGACGTCTCGGGCAGAAAGTCACATTTGACAGATATAGATTTGAGGTAGTTAAGGACTGTCTACCTAGGCGCCGCTATAAACCCACACAACGCCACCAGCGCTGAAATCAAACAAAAAATAACTCTTGCAAATCGCTGCTTCTGTGGGATACGAAGGCAATTGACTAGCAAAGCTCTCTCTCGAACAACAAAGTTACCGTTTAAGACGCTTATGATCTCAGTCCTGCTCTATTGCTCAGAGCAATAGACATTATACAAAATGGATGATGGTGCCCTTGGTTGCTTTGAAAGAAAAATTCTTCGAGTGATCTTCGATCCCGTCTGCATTAACGGTGAGTGGAGGAGGGGATACAAAGACGAACTAGTATGGACTGTACAGCGACATAGACTTAGTCAGAGGAGTGAAGATCCAACGACTGAGATGGTCGAGTCATGTAGAGTGAATGGACCCTCATGCTTCGGTACGAAAAGGCCTTAAATCCGTCCGCGAAGGACAGCACAGTAGGGAAACACCGAGACTCAGGTGACGCACGCAAGTGGAAAGGGACCGCCGCCAGCTTAAAGTGCGCAATAGGAGGCAGATAGCAAACGATCGATCTGGCCCATTTGGCCTTATTTCACTTTATGCACTTGAGAAGTAAAACATTTTAGCAGAAATATGAGAGTAGGTAAAGTTCCAAAATTTGTCATTAGACTAAATGTGGCTTTATTCTTTCTGTTTTAAATGATTACAAGACTTGTACTTAAATTTTTTATGGGGCCCAATATACGAACATATAAATATATGAAAAGTATGTAAGAGACTTTACGGGACATGCATAAACAGTGGAATACTATATGTATGGGGGGAGGGGGACATGCTTCCCCATGCATCCTACTGCTTGTGATAACTGGATTTGGAGTAGGTGCGAAGTTTGGTATATATAAAGTTTTTTTTTAAAATCCAGCAAGAGCAAGGATTCGCTCAGAGAAATCCAAATTAAAGGCGCCTGCCTGACAGTTGGTGACATACCCTGAGTAGAGCGACGAAGTCGCGTGAATGACTTATCCCTGCAGAGAAAAGGATTCTATGCTGCTAGCGGGTGATGCGAGCCACCTACCTCAAACTTGAATTGAACCAAATTTTTGGGGTGGCTGGCTCGTTGCGCTCGCTAAAAGGGCTT